>BQKN01051670.1:729-13854 GCA_022839385.1 Asparagus kiusianus | reverse complement strand
AGGCAATCGGGAAGAGCCTTGATTCTCGTTGGTGAGGATCGACGCTTCAAAGATATGTTTTGCTTGGTCAAAACCATATCTCAAAATTAAAGGGGGCGATTTGACGCTACATTGCGCTTTATAAGGCAGGGATATGTTGTCGACATACCCTGTGTTGTAATTGCACAACGTGGCCAAATCGTCTCACCTTTATAAGGCAATGACTCTATCTTAGCTATTCGTAAGATGAGTTCAATTTCCTTTTATAATTGGGACTAACAAACACTTAATTGCTTGTTTTCAGTGGTGAATGGACGTCGTGGTGACATTTTATCTTCAGTTTCCGCCAGGCAGGCTACCAATCCACTTCCTCGGTTGGATATCCGTGACAGGAAGATGGTGAGTCCCGAAATCATCCTAATATCCGACGATGAAGAAGAAGAGGATCCTATTGCCGCGATTGTGTCTGACCAAGAGTCTGTCTTCACGGCTTCCGAACCTATACAGAGCATCCTCCAAAAAGTAGAGAAGGTTGTGCAACAAACAGTCACCGACATTTGTTCTGGACAGGGAAGATCTTATGATTTGCTCCTTTTCATAACAGACAGTCTTGACGACATTCAGCGTGTAGGTGGCATCCGACTAGCTGGACGATGCGAGATAAGGCTGACTTGCTTAGAGGAACTCATATATCGCTTGGAAGATTTAGTAAACTTCGACTCATATGACGAGGCCACGCCACTTATGATTGATGCTCAGACTCGGAGGGTGCGTGAGCGTAAGGCCAGAGAGAGACGTATCTCAGAGCAAGAAGTAATCGTCGCGAACTTGTGTGAACGGCAACGTCGTCTGCAGACTAAGATGGATGCTTATAACAGTATTGCTGATAGGACTGGGGTTAGGACCGCCCAAGGGGAGAGGACTCTAAAAGATTTTGAGCGTGAGAGCAATAGGGTTCAAGATGTTTATGGAAGAGAGTTGGAGATTCTTCAAACATTGCGCCGAGAAGATGTAACTGCCAACACTGTCGCCATTCTTGCGTATGCCAAGCTTCAGAAGGAAGAAGAGGAGAGGATTCGGGCGGAAGTCGCCAAGGAACTTGCCGACGTCAAGGCTAAAATTGCTTCCTTCAGTTTGTCAGATCTGATTTGAGACATTTTCTTGTATCTCAGCTTGGTTTGGTTTCATTAATAAAACAAAGTCTTTTCATTAGCGCACTCTTCTTTTCATCATTATGCTTCTCTGTTGATTGTGAATCCGACGATCATAATACTTACAGGATTTTTGGCAAACCCTCAGCCTTCAACGGGTTTGATGAGCCTTTACCGACTACCGTTTGAGTCGGGCTAGCATGCGAGTTGTTTAAATCCGTTCGCATGTAACGTTGTGCTCAGAGATTGAATTCTCTGAGACTTTGTGCTATGATGTCGAATACATAGACTTCGCCATTGTTACGGGAATAGGCTACCCGGCGACACGTGTGAGGTGTTGGCTTTAGGATTTTTGGCCAACCCCCAGCCTCTAACGGATTTGATTAGCCTTTACCGACTACCGTTTGAGTCGGGCTAGCATGCGGATTATCTAAATCCGTTCCGCACGTGACGTTAAGCTAAAAGAGTTAACCCTTTTAGTGCTACGATATTGAATACGTAGACTTTGTCTTTCTCCTGTGAAAAGACTAAACAGCAACGTGTATGAGACGTTGACTTAGGATTTTTGGCAAATCCTCAGCCTTCAACGGATTTGATGTGCTCTTACCGACTACCGTTTGAGTCGGGCTTACATGCGGATTGTTTTAATCCGTTCCGCATGTGACGTTGCGCTAAAGGAATGAACTCCCTTAGACTTCGTGCTACAACTTTGAATATGTAGACTTTGCCATTGTCATGGGAATAGGCTACCCAGCAACGTGTTTTAGATGTTGGCTTTTCCCTACCTAGGCTTTGGGATAACATACCCCAGAATCGAACTCTGGTGTCTTTTTCAATCGGAAAAAGACTAAACCGGCGACGCGTGTTAGGCGTCGACATTTCCTTTCTTAGGATTCAGGATAAAATTCCCCATGCGTGTGAGACATGGATTTCGGTGTTATTAATAACAACCTGTCACAATGTTGAATATGTAGACGGGTGTTCTTTTTAACGGTTAAGAACAAACCGGCGACGCGTGTTAGGCGTCGACTTATCCCTACTTAGGTTTCAGGATAAAATACCCCAGAATCGAACTCTGGTGTCTTTTTCGATCGGAAAAAGACTAAACCGGCAGCGCGTGTTAGGCGCAGACTTATCCCTGCTTAGGATTCGGGATAAAATTCCTAAGATGAATCTTAATTTTGTAAATTTTGGAAAAGGAGTTGGTGTGGGAAGGAAGAATTTTATATTCTATTCCCCGAATCCTGGAAAGGAAGAATTTTATATTCTATTTCCAGTACAAGAAAGAAACTGAAAGTGGGATCTCCACTCTGAGAATCTGGAAGATCTAGATAAACTTACCTTTTATAGGATGGGTTATCTGATCGAAAGAAGAATTCTTCGTTTATCGAAGTGAAATTTCTACTTCGGTTATAACCATGAAAAGGTTGAACCAAAGAGAAAAGAAATGGAGTTCTTTCGTTTATCGAAAGGGAACTCCGAACTGAGAGTGGACCTCCTGTTCATGGAAAGAATCAAGAGGGCCGAAAGAACATTTTTGTGAACTCACTGTCGATTGAAATCGATCAGTGAGGGAATTTTGGAGGTAAAAATGAATTTGGGTTATCCTCTAGAATATTAGGTATAATATTCTTCAAGGAACTTCACGATAAATGAGTTGTCCTGAATGTACTAGGGATAGTACTTTTTCAAAAACTTCCCATTTATTGGCATTAATTGCCTGTTGCCCTCTAAAGAAATTAGGCGGTAAGCACCGTTTGAATAGACTGTGTCTATCACAAACGATCCTTCCCACTTGGGTTCGAATTTACCTTTCTTCTTAGAAGTGAGGATTATTGGTCGGCGAGCAGCGAGGACTAGATCTCCTTCCTTGAAGCTTCTTTGGCGGACTCTTTTGTCAAAAGCCCTGGATATCCTAGCCTGGTAGAACTCGATGTTTTGTTGAGCTTCCAGGCGCTTTTCGTCCAGCCTTTCGAGTTCCTCGAGACGCTTTTGATGCTTCTCTTCGGTCGTCATCTCCGTTGCGAGAGCGATCCGAAGGGAAGGAATTTGAATCTCCAACGGTAGCACAGCTTCACATCCGTACACCAAAGAATACGGAGTAGCTCTTGTAGGAGTGCGTATTGTGGTGCGATAAGCCCAGAGCGCTTCGCCGAGTTTATCGTCCCAATCTCGCTTATTGGTCTTCACAAGCTTTGACAGGATCTTGATGATCGTCTTGTTGAAAGCCTCAGCTAATCCGTTCGCAGCTGGGTAATAAACTATCGACGAAACGTCCTGAATTTTGAATTTGTCACAGAACCTGATGAAGGCGTTGCTTATGAATTGTGGACCGTTGTCATGAATGATCCGCCTCGGCACGCCGTGTCGGTATATGACGTAATGCTTGATGAAGTTGATGACGTTGTTCGTCTTCACTTCTTTAAGCGAAATGGCTTCAGCCCACTTTGAAAAGTAGTCGGTGATAGCGAGAATAAATCGATCACCTTTGACTGAAGGAGGAAAGATAGGACCGACAATATCCATACCCCATGTCTCGAATGGCCAAGACGTGGTTGATGTGTGTAATCGCTCCGGAGGTTGGTGCATATAATTTGCATGCACTTGACAAGCATGACATTCTCGGGCGTACTCGATCGCGTCACGAACCATTGTTGGCCAGAAATATCCCATTCTTCTGATTCGATCATACAGCTTGGGACCAGGCTGATGCGCACCGCATTCTCCTTCATGTGCTTCCTTAAGAACTTCTTTTGCTTCTTCGTTCGAAAGGCATCGGAGAAGCAAATCATCATACCCCCGGCGATATAGCGTACGGGTCTCGGTATTGTAAAAGAACCGCGGAGCTCTTCGGCGAATAGATTCTTTTTCTTTTGCATCCTCTGGTAAAATGCCGTATTGGACGTAATCAATAATGGGAAAACGCCAATCTCGGGACTCAGACCCGATCTGGGTTGAGTTCACCTCTTTGGCGTTCTCGTTTTTATCATCCTCCTCTTCAACCTCCATATCATATATAGGTATGCAGAGTTGGTGTGATCTTACTGTGACTAGCAGTTCAGTTTCGGACGGTTGCGCGAGTGATACTGCTAGTGCTGCCAGTGCATCCGCATAAGCATTCTGGAGACGTGGGATGTATTCGATGTAGAATTCTTCAAAAGAATCTGCCATTCTGACAGCCTCCTGGTGGTACGGAATCAGATCTGGGTTCCTGACTTCATACTCTCCACGAACTTGGTTAACGATCAATTGAGAATCTCCAAAGGCTTCGAGATACTCGACCCCCAGCTCTTTGGCGAAACTGAGTCCAATGATGAGCGCGTTGTACTCGGCCACGTTATTGGAACATGGAGTCGTCAGCGAATAAGCTCGGGGCATCACGTGCTTCCCTGGGGAAACTAAGACCACTCCAACTCCGGAGGTGACTTTAGGACATCCAGGGGTTACTGCCTTATTAACTGCTCTCGAAGCACCATCAAAGTATAACTGCCATACTTGTTGGTGTGACGTGATATTAACCTCGTGGGTTTCATCTGGTAAATCATCATATACCTCAACTGTGTCTGTTGTCGGACTTGCAGCCAAAAGATCACAAATCGCTTGTCCTTTGACTGACTTCTGCTGTTTGAAGTGCAAATCATACTGGGACAATAGGAGGGCCCACTTTGCCAACCGCCAGTTCATCGAACCTGGTTGAGTCATGAATACCCGTACCGGATTAACATTAGCGATGACGTAAATCGTCTGGCCAACTAAGTAATGTCGCATTTTCTGTACCGCAAACACCAATGCGAGACATTCTTTCTCGATCATCGGGTATCGAGACTCGGCGCCTATCAAGGTCCGACTTAGATAATAGACTGCCTGTTCGTGACCATTATCATCGTCTTGTGCTAATAAAGTACTTATCGAATGGTTCATTGCCTTGATGTAAATCAAGAACGGTTTACCTGATTTTGGTGCAACAAGAACAGGGGGATTCATCAGATATGCTTTGATGTCTTCGAATGCCTTCTGGCAAGCATCGTCCCAAATAAACGATACGCCCTTCTTGTTTAGCTTAGAAAATGGTTGGCACTTCCCAGAAAGATTTGAAATGAACCTCCGGATATAAGCCAGACGACCTTGCAATCCTCGGAGTTCCCTTAGATTCCTCGGGGGTTGCAATTCATTTATCACTTTTACCTTGTCTGGGTCGATGTGTATACCCTTAGTGGTGACGACGAATCCCAGGAATTTTCCGCTGGACATTCCGAGGAAGGATTTTGTGGGATTCATCTTCAATTGATGGCTCCGTATAAGATCAAACATCGTTCTCAAGTCCTTGATGTGATCTTCTTTATTGCGGCTCTTTACCACCAAATCATCAACGTAGCATTCCACCGTTTTTCTGAGATGTTTCTAGAAAATTTTAGTCATTGCTCGTTGGTATGTAGCACCTGCATTCTTCAGACCGAACGGCATCACCGTGTAGCAGAAGACACCGAGGGGCGTTCTGAATGCTGTGTGTTTCTCGTCGTCCGGGTGCATCTTGATTTGATTATACCCTGAAAAGCCGTCCATGAAGGACATTCTCTCGAATCCACATGTATTGTCAATAATGACATCCGTGATCGGGAGAGGAAAATCATCTTTTGGACATGCTTCATTCAAATTCCTGAAGTCGATGCAAATCCTGATCTTGCCATTCTTCTTCATGACGGGAACGATGTTGGCTAGCCAGTCTGGATGTTGTTCCTCTCGAATGAATCCTGAGTCGATCAACTTCTTAACCTCAGCCTCGATGGCTTCCATGATCTGCGGACGAAACCGTCTTTGCTGTTGCTTGACAGGTTTGGCATCCGGCTTGATGTCGAGGCGGTGCATTGCCACATTGGGGTCGAGTCCTGGCATGTCTTCATAGTTCCAGGCGAAGACATCAATGTACTCTCTGATCAAGGCAATTAACTCTTCCTTCTCATCTGAGGGGAGACTACCACTGATGAATATGGGCTTTGGATTGGCTTCATCACCCATATTGATCTGGACTACTTCGTCTTCGGTGGGTGGCTCTCTTTGCTCGAACCTATCACCATATTGCATGTTCAAGTGATGAACCCATGGGTCCTCCCACGTTTGCATTTGATCGTCGTCCTCCATTGTAGATGGATCAGCTGTAGTCATGTTCGACATTAAGGCTTTGAACATTTCTCCCAAACTTGTGTCGGAATCCTCAGCTGAAGAGTCTGGCAAGTACCCATCCTTAGCTTTGTTAGCAATTTGATCGATGATTTGCCAACCACATTCGTCATCTGATGAGACATAGCATAGGCCTCTCTTGTGACGGTAATAATTATCCGGTTTCCCTTTCGGGACATATGCCATTTTGACTGGGACACGGGAACCTCGATCGAAGTATAAACCTTCTCCGAGTGTAAAGTCGTATCCTTGTTTTTCCATGAGCGTACGCGCTTCCGGACTATACTTTGATAGGTGAAGACCAGATTTGTCATCGTCTTCATCTTCTCTTAGGAAATGATCCGGCAACGGAAGATTTTCTCCTTTACCGTAGATCACTTCTTTTTGTCCTCCTGTTTTGGCAGGAATAATCTGAGTTGTTCCGAAGGAATGCTGGGGGCGTTTCTTCGTTACATACGATGATCGGAGTGGCATACATAAATCAGGATTATTGTATAATCCTTCTATCACATCATCAAGAGACAAGGAGTACTCTAAACCAGGATTTATTTCAATATCGGCAAGTTGCCAGTTACAACCGCCGTCTGACGACTGTTCGTCATCGAGATTGATTACAAAGGGTACAATGTCATTCAAAACAAAACCACCATTGTAATCGAATCCGGCTTCGGAATCAGCTTCTTCTCCGCTGTCCGTGCCTTGGATCGATGGTTCCGTGTCGGATTCGTTACCATAAAGGAGAGAATCTGTGAAGTAATTCTCATACCCTTTGAATGGTTGCTTATCCGCGACCACCGTCCTAACTCTTCCATCAGTGTCGACATATTTCAAACACTGATGTAGAGTGGAGGGAACTATAACATTACTATGGATCCAAGGCCGACCCAATAGTAAGTTATAAGATGTCTCAGCATCAATCACGTAGCACGTGACCTCCGTCTTTAAATCGCCCATTTGGCATTTTATCCGGATTTTACCCAAAGGTCTTGACCCGCTGGTGTTGAATCCGTAGATGACTGTGCTTGTAGACGCCAACTTGCTGACTGGAATGCCAAGGCTGTGCATTAGTCGAAGTGGCATAATACTCACAGCGGAACCCGGATCCACTTGGATTCGGTTGACTTCACTGGAGCCAATGTACCCGACGAAATATAGGGGCCGATCATGATTTGAATTCTTCGTCTGCATGTCCTCTTTGGTGAAGGTGATGCAGGGAAGGTTCTTAGCTGCCACGTTACACTGTTGGGCTAACAATTCTAGCTCCTCCGGTGCTGGCTTGATCCTGGTAAGGAATGCCTCTGAATCGGCCAAGGCCTCTTGTAAGGCTTCTCTAGTTTCCTTGGACAATCGTAGTAGCTCGTACAGCGTTATCCGTGCTGGAATATTGGCCAGCTGAGCCATGATGTCGAAGGCACGCGGATTTTTTGAACTCTCCGGTTTGTCTTTTCCAATCGGACGACTGAAACGAGACTGCTTCGGATTCTGAACCTCCTCGGGCCTCTTTTCTTTCTGTTTGTCAACCGGTTGCCGTCGAGCATCTTCAACCGGTTTGGGAACTGCAATCACCCCCAGCTCTGTGAGAGTCTTGGCTGGTCCTCGTTTTGTCACCCCCTGCTCAGCAAATTGATCGCCCGGGGATGGATATTTGAAGTGGTATTCATTTCCACTCCGGGTTGCAAAGACCTCCTGCTCCTCGTCGGAAAGTGGGAAAGCAGGGATTCTTTCGTCATCTTCTCCTGGGATGGCAGAAACTCCGTAACAAGACTTGCCTTTCCCTTTGGACTTCTTCTTGGATGACGATCCGGCCCATTGTTCATCTTCAATCAGGTCGGGGTGCACCCAGAGAATTTCACCGTTTGGGGCTGTGTGAGGCACAAGTCCCTTTTGACGTTGTCCGTGCGGGTCGTCATTCACTGTCTTCATCCCGACCTTGGTAACGTGTTTTGGCTCGAACCAATCTGTAGGTACTGATCCAAAACTGATCGACACCGCGTTTGCTCCCACATTCTTGGCCGGTTTTGGAGTTATGACCCCTACGTCGATCAACGCCTGGATCTTGTCCTTGAGGTGATAGCAAGACTTCGTTGGGTGGTGGACCGCTCTGTGGTACGCGCAGTACTTCGGGTCCGTCACCTTAGTGGCTCCTTCATGATCCACGATCGCCGGCAACTGGATTTTGTTGTTCTCCAACAAGTACTTGAAGATGCCGGGGACTTCATCATCCTTGAAGGAGTAGACTTTGGGAAACCTCGGCTCCGAAGACTTTTGCTTCTGAGACCTTTGCTGCCAATGCGGCTGCGTCTGTTGTGGCGCTCTTTGCTGCTGCTGCTGTTGCTGAGGTTGCAATTGAAATGTCTGGTTAGCATCAACAGCATTAACATGAGCTTTACCTTTCCCTTTCTGGTTGAAGTTCTGCTTTGGAGGATTCGTTGCCGGTTGGCCTCTCTCCGCCTTCTTTCTTCTGAGGAATCGCTCAGCTTGCTCTCCTCAAACCTTCAAATCCTTCCAGGTCTTGGATGGTGCTGTGCCCATTGCTTCCAACACGTCCAGTGAAAGGTTGTTGTGGCAGGTCTGGAGGATGAATTCCTCCGTGATCGGGTCCCGGCAATTCATCGCCTTGTTCCGGAACCTTTTGACGAAGGTGTCGACCAACTCCCCGTCTTTTTGCTTCTCATCGAGCAACGACCCGATAGAGATCTCGGTATCATCGTCGAAGAAATTTGCAAGAAATTTGGTCTCCATGTCGTCCCAGCTGTTTATGCTTCCTGGCTTGAGGCGACGATACCAATCGAAGGCAGCTCCGTGAAGAGTGCCGACGAATGACCGCACCATCAGAGGCTCATTACCAGAGATGACTCCCAAGTGCGATTTGAAATAAATCAAATGCTGAGTAGGTGAACCCATCCCATTAAACGGCGTGAAGTTAATTAGACTGAACTTCGCCGGATATGGGATTGATTCCCACTCTCTTGGGTAGGGACAAGGAATGCCCGTCTTTTTCGTCTCTTGAGCAGAGATCAATGTGTTGATCTTGCTCTCGAGATTTTTAATTTTCAGGCTTTCACCTGCATCTTCGCTAGCATTCTCGTTACCACCCCCTGGGTTGATGGGAGGGTTGTTAACATTGCGAACCTCATTTGTGTCCTCGTCTTCCAGGTTGTTCTGGTTGGGACGACTTGGTTCGCCTTGTTGGTTCCTCAATGCTTGAAGCTGTTGGTCATGCATCTCTCTCATGTTCTGCATAGCCATTTGCATTTCGAACCGAAAGGTCTCCTGTTGTTTGGCCATGGCATCTTCAAGCATCTTGGCCACTTGCTCCGCGTTTATCATAAACGCTTCGCGGGGTTGTCCTTCACTGGACACTGTGTTATCAGACGCCACTGCTGAGCCTGCATCTGATTCTTCATCTCCCGAAGGTACTCTTGTTTGGATTCTACCATACGTCGCGCGAATGATAGCCCCGGATTGTAGACGAGTTACACGTCGGGATATTTCCGGAACCGTCTCGGGGTTATCCTGAGCCGATGTTCCTGTGCTGGTCATATTTGCGGTGACCCTCGAATGCTCACTATCTTTGACCATCCTCCTCCTTCGTTGGAAACGCCTATGCCTTGGTTTTGGCGTTCCATCGCTGAGTCTTTCAAACACCGATACTCTTTCGGGGACTGCCTTAACACAATTGCATTCAAACAGTACTGCCCGAATGAGCTTTGAACAAGGACATTGAGTCCCGAACCTTTGAAGGTTCCTCTTTCTGGATTTGTTCGTACCCCCGGCACGATAGTACAGCTCGTCTGTTTGAATGTCGGAGCAACCTATCATGTGTTGGCATGATCTCTCAGGTATAACGTTGTCGTCATCAGATGACAACGCTTCCTTCTGAGGATGAATTGTCTGCTTTGGACCATCCAGAGTCACACGCCTTGATACTCGCCTTTGTGGACGTGAATCTTCAGTGGACTCCTGCACTTCTATGCGCAAAGTTGTGCGCTTGGGTGCCGCGGTTTTTTCCAAGTGTTGAGGGTTGCGGCGACCCCCAGCGTGTTGCATTGTTTGGGGTTTCTTCATTGGCCCCAAGCGTTCTTGAACTGGAGCTTTACCTCGTTCCTTCGGAAGTGGACCGAGGCGCTCCAAAACTGATTTTTTCTTCTGGGATGGTCCTGCGGGATCTCCCAGGGCAGTTGCGGCAATCACCGGCTGTTTGAGTTGACTTGCCGGAGTTCGAACTTTCGGAGGCTGCGGGTTTTGCTCCTTAGCCTGAACCGCTTCAGACTTTGGCCTCCAAACCTTGCGAGTTGGCGGTGGCTTTTTGACCACCTCCTTTTGCAGCTTCTGACGGGCTTCTTCAGCTTTGGCCCGTGCTTGCGCCGATAAGGCGCGGCGCTTGCGGATGCGCTCCTCCAGTGTTGAGCGATTCCGTTTGACACGGACCCACTCCATTGTCGATGGTTTGGAGGAACCACCCTGCATTTGTTGTTGAGTCTTTTTGCCTCGTTTGTTTTTTAGATCCGCATGGTAGCGGACCCCGTCAACGGACTCCATGGCCTTGGCGAATTGCTTCGCGAGGCGTTGACGCTGCCTCTGGCGGGCTCTCTTAGAGAGAGTCACCACGCCTTCAACGGCGGATTTGACCTTCTTTGAGGTCGGTAGGGCCTCACTCAACGCAGCTTCGGCATCGATTGGGGTGAGGTCGTCGTTGGTGGCTTCGACTTCTTCGCACCAACGCACCTTTCTCCTAGAGGAGAGCTTTTGGGACTTCTTGGACTTAGGGGAGGAGATGGATCCGGACGAGGACACGTACTCCTCGTACTTTTGTTGGTCGAACTCATATTCAACCTCCTCCACGACCGGGATCGAGATCCGCGGCTGCGACGCTCCAGCTTCGGCAGCGAAGCTGTTGGCTCCCACTGTGGTCGCCAGATTGGTCGGGTGGAAAATTACGTTCTTCTTCATTGAGGATTCCATTACAAACTTTGAAAACAACTTTATGCGTTTACAAATATCCGGTCTTTTTATAAGAGCCGGTTACAATGGAGATCAAAATAAAGAAATAAAGAATTACAATTCTCTCTGAACAAATCACGAGTTTCCTGTTTTACGGTCACTCGCTTTGTGGGTTCTTCGCCTGCGCCGGGGTTGATTACCGTTGACCACCGCGAGATCTGGATCCAAGCAGATCTACAACATATTACGGGTATTATCCCACCAAGGAGATAATAGCCGGGAGGGATCGTTTCACCAAGGAAACGACCGCTCGAATCTCGGGATCTAAGAACCAAGCTTAGATCCGGAGTAGAACGACGTAGATCTGAGGATTAGATCCCTTCGAACTCCTGCCTTATTTGGTTCGGGTGCTCGCCAAGAATCGAATCCGAGTGTCCAAGTCTTCAAGCCTTCACAAATCCGAGTTGAGGTGACAATCCGGCAGAGTTTCGGCTCTTCAGAAGTTTCAAAAAAAGTCCTCTCAAATGAACAAACACCTGGCCTATTTATAGGCACTCAGAACTGTGCATATGCACAGTTCTGAGCCTAGCCACCTCAGGGTGGCTCGGCCACCGAGCCACCCTGGGGTGGCTCGGCTTGGGCCAAGCCACCCCGGGTCGGCTCGGTTTCGGCCGAGTTCCCGGGTGTTGGTTCGTTTCGTCGTTTTCAGGTGTTTCCGGTTCTCCGTCGTTCGGATTTGATTCAGTTTCTGGAATCGACTCATTGACTTGATTCCAAATATGGCAGTTAATCCGTTTCTGAGTTCGAGTCCGGGATTGATCTTGATTCGATCGTTATATCACCGAGTTCGCTCTTGTTTAGATGACTCGGTGATTCCCCGAAACGTTGGTTTGATTCCACGTGCGAACGTGTTCCGTCGCTTATGTGCTTCGTCGTCTCGAACTTTCGTTGATTTGTTCGGGTCTTGATTCGATTGCCCGAATCTTCATTTGGCAGTAGATCCGCTTCGGTGTTTGAGTTCAGGTCCGTTTTGTTGTCGGACGACTCGTTAACTTTCCGAACCGTTGGTTTGGTCCCGCACGCGAACGTATTCCGTTGCTTGCGTGCCGTTCGTTGGCTTCGTAGCCTCGTTAGTTCGTTTCGTTGCTCGAACGTCCGTTGATTTGTCGAATCATCGTGCCGAGCTAAGCTAAGGGACTTATAGGCAATTTTATACGCCTACAGATACCCCCTCCAAAGTGTTCCAGCCTCATTCTTTTATAGAAGAGTCTGGAATACTTTGGATATGATTGCCCCTACCCTTTGTCGGTGTAACGGGACCTGGAACGACTTTCGTTCTGTATTCCTTCACTCCTTCAGGCTATTCGGTGCTTTGTCGAATGCTTGTAAGGACTCCGGTGCTGCATTTATTGTCTGACCGTTGTCGGAATTTGAACTTGAAGTCGATTCCTGATTTTCCAATCTTTAGCTCGTGTTTGTTGGTTCGACATACAACTAACCCTCGATTGTTGGCGTTGAGCCTTTATTTGCGACGCGTTGTCCGGCGTCGTGTTATTGAGTTATCCTTAAGAATATTTTTAGAAAAATATTCTCCAGGAACTTCTCAATAAAAATGGGGAATAGTTTATACTCGTATACCTTATTGGAGTATTTCCGTGTTCAAAATGAGCTGAACCGGCTTGAAAATGAGCCAAAAAAGGCAGTAATTTGGCTCAAAAAAAATTTCTTCCGTTCCTTCCGAATGTGTGGGAGAGACAGGCATAAACCAAGGATGGGACCCTCAGTTGTTTTGAAGTCGTTTCGACGCTTGATTCAACCCTATTTGGACTGATTTGGACTGGTCCGGTTCGGTTCAACTTGGTCCGGTCCGGTT
>BQKN01051668.1:4055-18070 GCA_022839385.1 Asparagus kiusianus | reverse complement strand
CTGAAAATGAACGCAGGGTTCAACTTGAGAACGAACGCAGAGTTCGTTTGAAAATGAACGCAATGTTCAACCTGAGCACGAACGCAATGTTCGACTTGAGAACGAACGCAAAGTTCGTTTGAAAATGAACGCAATGTTCAACCTGAGTACGAACGCAATGTTCAACTTGAGAACGAACGCAGAGTTCGTCTGAAAATGAACGCAGGGTTCAACTTGAGAACGAACGCAGAGTTCGTTTGAAAATGAACACAATGTTCAACCTGAGCACGAACGCAATGTTCGACTTGAGAACGAACGCAGAGTTCGTTTGAAAATTTCAAGCCTCGCCACGATTCAGGACGCACAAACCCTTAGGGTTTCAAATTGAAACCGCCGCCGACAAACCCAAAAAACTTTGATTTTTATTTTCAAAACCGATCCAGAATCGGAAAAAATTGAAGGAAAAAACCAAAGAAAAATCCAAAAAATTCCAAAAAGTTACTGTTCACCCGAAAAAAATTACTGTTTATTCGAACAAAAAATACTGTTCACCCGAAAATTTTCCAAAGCACTGTTCATCCGAACAAAATACTGTTCATCCGAGAACAGATTTCAATCAAAAACAAAGATTTTAAGATCAAAAAACCCAATTTTAATCTTAATCTCTAAGAACAAATCAAAGATGGCTCTGATACCACTTGTGAGATCTAAAACTTGAGATCTTAAAACCATATAGCCATGATTAATTCAAAGAGATTAAAAGAAATATAAAGAGCGGAAGCTTATACCTGAATCCATTGTTGGATCTTGATTTGGGTTTTGGATCTTCTAACCTTAGGGTTCTTCTCTATAGCCGAATATCTCTCTCAAGATGGGGGTGAAGAGAAATTAGAGAAAGTTGTAACCCTAGGTTAGGGACCATAACCCCTTATTTATAGATGTTGTACTTTTGTAATTTAGCCCCTCAATAAATCACAATTACAACCTGATATCTGCACATATAACCCCATGATTATAATTAAATACCCATTAACCCAACTTAATTGATCACTTCAGTGGGTTATCCTCAAAGATAGCAATACACATTGATTAATCATATGTGCCCACAAATAGATTTATTAGATTAAATCCAACATGACGTGGCTATGGAAGTTGGCACCCCCCCTCCAGCAAGCTCCTAACCCCTTCCAAGCCCCTCTCCTTAGGCCGACGTGGCGGTGGAGAGCTTCGGAGCTCCCAAGCGCTCCACAAATTTGTGGAGCGCTTGGTGTTGGGAATTTAACACCAAAATCCCTAATGCAACAGAAACGCAGAATAGAAAAAAGTACACAAGATTTAACGAGGTTCGGCAATTGCCTACGTCCTCGGGAGCCACACAGATAATTTCTTATTGATCAAACAAGAAATTACAAATCAAGAGCAAATCCCAAAACTGAGATTTCTCAAAGATGAATACTGTAGCTACAATGTTAATAATTAAAGGAAATAAACCCTTTCAATTCTCTCTCTCTCTCTAAAGTCCTTTCTTAATCTCCCCTCAATGCACGGTTGAGAGCTGGAGATGAAGAACCAAAATCGTTGCTGCGATTTCAAGGTTTGGAGAAAAGGAACGCTGCTGCGTTATTTTGGTGCCGCCGCCAGAGAGAAATCAGAGGAGGAGAAGCAACAACAAAACCCTAGGGCAACGAGGGGTTTATATATGCAAACATGACAGGCTGGCGACAGCCTGTCGCCAGCCACGCGAAGACGCGGACGTCGGAGCGCCAAAACGCGGACGTCAGAGCTTGGACGCGAGGGTCGGTGTCCCAAACGCGAGGGTCGGTGTCTGAAACGCGAGGGTCGAATTTCCCAAACGCGAGGGTCGGATCCAAAACGCGAGGGTCGCGTTTCCTACAATTTGAGCTCGCCTGCTCAAGCTCCACCTGAAACTGCGCCTCCAGTTCGCCGTCGACTTCGCCTGAGTCGACGTCCACGCTCGCCTGCATGGTTCTCAAGCTCGTCGGAGCTTCGCCGGAGCTCCTTGTCGGAACTGAGGTTTGATCTACACCCCTCTCTAACAATCTCCCACTTGGAGATCAAACCGCCGTCAATGGGCTATCTCATCAAGCTCCTCTCCTGTGTGGCTCCACCCTCATCTTCTATGCATGAAGGCCAACTGAAGTTACGCACAACTCCAGTTTTTGAACGGTCACCGTCTTTGTTAACATGTCTGCTGGATTCTTACTTCCTGGAATCTTTTCTAGTTTTAACACGTCATCTTCCAACAGGGATCTGATGAAGTGATACCGAAGCGCAATATGCTTCGTTCTAGAATGAAATGCTGAATTCTTCACCAAGTGTATCGCACTTTGGCTATCACTGTGCAAAACATTCTTCTCCTGTTTGAATCCAAGCTCTGTTAACAAACCCTGAAGCCATATCATCTCTTTACTGGCTTCAGTCACTGTAACATACTCAGCTTCTGTAGTGGATAGGGTAACGATCTTCTATACCTGTGACATCCAACTAATAGCTGTAGTTCCGACGGTGAATACATAGCCGGTGGTGCTTCTTCGGTGATCGACTTCACCGCCGAAGTCTGCATCTACGTATCATTGCACTTCCACTTCTCCCTTACCAAAGTGCAAACACTTCTGTGTGGTGCCTCGTAGATATCTCAGAATCCACTTGACCGCTTTCCAATGAGCTTTTCCTGGATTTGACATAAACCGGCTGACCACTCCCACTGCATGGCCAATGTCTGGTCTCGTACAGACCATAGCATACATCAAGCTTCAAATAGCTGAGGCGTAAGGAACCTGAGCCATACTCTCTTTCTCTTCTTCTGACTGAGGAGACTGATCCTTCGATAGACGAAAATGGTTGGCCAAGGGTGTGCTCACAGGCTTGGCGTTGCCCATGTTGAATCTCTGCAAAACACGGTTGATGTACTCCGTTTGAGATAACTGCAAGAGACCTCTCTTCTTATCTCTCGTGATTTGCATTCCAAGGATCTTCTTTGCTGGACCCAAATCCTTCATGTCAAACTCTTTTGACAGCTGCTGCTTCAAACTCCTGATATCCTCCATATCTGCTCCTGCAACCAACATATCATCAACATACAGCAGTAGGATGATATAGCTGGACTGATATCTTTTGAAGTAGCAACAGTGGTCGGCGTTGCACTTCTGGAAACCTTCCTTGTGCATGAAGTCGTCAAACTTTTTGTACCACTGCCTTGGGGCTTGTTTCAGGCCATACAAGCTCTTCTTGAGTCTGCACACCAGGTTCTTCTTCTTTTCTTCTGAGAAACCTTCTGGCTGGTGCATGTATATCTCATCTTCTAGATCTCCGTGAAGAAACGCCGTCTTCACGTCTAACTGCTCGAGATGAAGATCTTCAATTGCTACAATACTCATCACGGTCCTGATAGTATTTAGCTTTACCACGGGAGCGAAAATATCGGTGTAGTCAATCCCTTCCTTCTGCTGAAAACCTTTGACAACTAGCCGGGCCTTATATCTTCTGGAACCATCTTGCTCCTCTTTCACCCGATACACCCATTTATTGTGGAGTGCCTTCTTACCCGTGGGCAACTCAGCTAGTTCCCACGTCTGGTTTGATATAAGAGACTTCATCTCATCTTTCATGGCAAGCTCCCACTTGCTCGCATCTCCACACTGACAAGCTTTATCAAAGCTTTCAGGCTCCCCATCATCTGTCAGCAACAGATAGTTCATATATCTCCTGTTGGGTACAGGAGGACGAGAAGATCTTCTTAATATCGGAGCTGGTGCGTCGGGCTCCTGCGCACCATCTTGTCCAACAGGCTCTTCTGGCTGAGGACCCTCTGCATTGGGTTCTTCCGAGAGGTTACTCGGGACATCATCTGCATCTATAAATATTAACTCGCTCTCTGAGTCATCTGTCTTGTGCATGTCCTTGTATATCACCTTCTCGTTGAATATCACATCTCTGCTCCTGATCACCTTCTTGTTTTCGTTGTCCCAAATGCGGTAGCCGAACTCATCTTCACCATAGCTGATGAAAGTGCATTTCTTTGATTTGGGATCAAGCTTATTCCTGCCTTGATCACTAATATGCACGTAAGCTACACAACCGAAAACTTTAAGATGTGAGAGTTTTACCTCCTTTCCGCACCATACCTCCTCTGGTATTCTGTGCTCCAATGGAACCGATGGACCTCGGTTGATCAAGTAAGCTACTGTATTGACTGCTTCTGTCCAGAACTGCTTCGGTAGGCCTGACTGTACCCGAATGCTTCTGGCTCTCTCTGTCAACGTTCGGTTCATTCGCTCAGCTACACCATTTTGCTGAGGCATGCCGGGCACGGTTCTCTCCATTCTTATCCCGTGCTCATAGCAGAACTTCTTGAATCCGGTGTCTTCATATTCACCGCCATTGTCGGTCCTGAGCTTCTTTATTCTCAGACCGGTCTCATTTTAAACCATAGCTTTCCATCTTCTGAAAGCCTCAAATACTTCTGACTTATGCTTCAGAAAGTAGACCCACACTTTCCGAGAGTGATCATCGATAAAAGCCACAAAGTAGTGTTTTCCACCAATGGACGCGGTGGTTGTTGGTCCCCACACATCTGAGTGAACGAGCTCTAGCTTCTCTTTCTTGGGGGTTCTGCTACTTGTCTGAAAGCTGACTCTCTTCTGCTTTCCAAGTATGCATTCTTCACACATATCCATCTCCACTGACTGTAGTTCTGGGAGTTTTCCCTTCGTGTGCATGATTTTCATCCCCTTTTCACTCATATGATCGAGTCTCTGGTGCCACAGCTTTGAAGTCTCATTGCCTGCTGCAACCGAGATCAAACAACGTGCACCTGCTGTCATATACAGGGTACCAGTCTTCTTGCCTCGGGCAATTGTCATTGCGTCCTTTGAGATCTTCCAATCATCTCCATGGAAGGTTGTGGTATATCCTTCGCCAGCCAACTGGCCTACGGATATTAAGTTCTTTCTCAGGTCAGGAATATGTCTGACATCCTTTAGCTCCCATACTGATCCGTTCAACTTAATTTTCACCACGCCTTTGCCCATAATAGCACATGGTTGATCATCACCAAGATATACGTATCCAAGATTTTCGGGGGTATACTTCTCGAAGAATTCTTTCTGAGAGGTAGCATGGAACGACGCTCCTGAATCCAACACCCAAGATTCCTCCTTGCTCTCCAAAGAGCAAATCAATGCGTCGTCTCCTCCTGAAGTGGATGTGACATTCACCTCTGCCTTCGCTTCCTTCTCCTTCTGTGCACTCTTGCACTTATTCTTGTAATGCCCGGTCTTTCCACAATTCTAACATTCGATAGCCTTCGAGCTGTTGCTTGGATTCCTTGATTTGGACCTCCTATCCTTTGATCGACCTCTGAAGTTTGATTTTCCTCGTCTGTTTCCTCTGGTTGAATTTCTACCTCTTGACTCTGTATGCAATACTGAAGAGGTTGTAGCTTCACCCGTCTCTCTCCATCGGATCTCCTCACTGAGAACCAAATCACGAACGTCGTCGAACTTCAACTTGTTGTTTCCCGACGAGCTACTTACAGCTGTGACTGTAGCGTTTCAACTCTCTGGTAGGGAAGACAAAAGTATCAACGCATGAACTTCCTCATCAAACTCAATCTCAACTGAACTCAATTGGGTTGTAACCGTATTAAGTTCATTGAGGTGTTGTGCTACTGACGCGCCTTCCGGCATTTTCAGATTGAATAACCGCCGCATCAAATGAACTTTGTTCGCGGCTGATGGCTTCTCATACATGTTTGAGAGTGCTGCCATAAGACCCGCCGTGGTCTTCTCCTTCGCTATGTTGAACGCAACATTGCGAGTTAACGTCAATCTGATAACTCCGAGGGCTTGTCTATCTAGAAGGTTCCACTCATCTGCCTTCATAGAATCCGGCTTCTTCCCCGATAGTGGTTGATACAGATTTTTCTGATACAGATAATCCTCTATCTGTATTTTTTAGAATCCAAAATCTGTTCCATCAAATTTCCCAAGTCTCAGCTTTCCTTCATCTACGGCCATGGCTCCCACTTGAATCTGACTTCCTCTAGATCGTTTCACGCACTGATACCAGTTGTTGGAAATTTAACACCGAAATCCCTAATGCAACAGAAACGCAGAATAGAGAAAAGTACACAAGATTTAACGAGGTTCGGCAATTGCCTACGTCCTCGGGAGCCACACAGATAATTTCTTATTGATCAAACAAGAAATTACAAATCAAGAGCAAATCCCAAAACTGAGATTTCTCAAAGATGAATACTGTAGCTACAGTGTTAATAATTAAAGGGAATAAACCCTTTCAATTCTCTCTCTCTCTCTAAAGTCCTTTCTTAATCTCCCCTCAATGCACGGTTGAGAGCTGGAGATGAAGAACCAAAATCGCTGCTGCGATTTCAAGGTTTGGAGAAAAGGAACGCTGCTGCGTTATTTTGGTGCCGCCGCCAGAGAGAAATCAGAGGAGGAGAAGCAACAACAAAACCCTAGGGCGACAAGGGGTTTATATAGGCAAACATGACAGGCTGGCGACAGCCTGTCGCCATCCACGCGAAGACGCGGACGTCAGAGCGCCAAAACGCGGACGTCAGAGCTTGGACGCGAGGGTCGGTGTCCCAAACGCGAGGGTCGGTGTCTGAAACGTGAGGGTCAAATTTCCCAAACGCGAGGGTCGGATTCAAATCGCGAGGGTTGCGTTTCCCACAATTTGAGCTCGCCTGCTCGAGCTCCACCTGAAACTGCGTCTGTAGTTCGCCGTCGACTTCTCCTGAGTCGACGTCCACGCTCGCCTGCATGGTTCTCAAGCTCGTCGGAGCTTCGCCGGAGCTCCTTGTCGGAACTAAGGTTTGATCTACACCCCTCTCTAACACTTGGGAGCTCCCAACTGGGAAAATTTTACAAAAACCCCCCTCAAACTTTGGTGATGATGCTGTTTCCGTTGAGATGCTGGTGTTCGCGGAGATGATGGGTGGCGGGTCGGGTCGGAGACTGGGTGGTGTTCGGTTCGGAGCGGAGATGATGGTGGCGAAGAGTTCGACGACTGGCCTCCGCAAGCCGACGCCGTCGCCGCCGTCGATGGAGAGGATTTGGGGTTGGGGTTGGGTCTGTCGAAGGGGTGGGGTTGGGTCTGTCGCAGGGAGAGGATTTGGGGTTGGGGTTGGATTTGGACTAAGGGGGTGAGGTTGGGTCTGTCGAAGTTGAGATGAAGATCTCTCTTTGGATTTTTTTTAATTGGTTGCGTTGTTTGAGGTGAAAATGTTTCCGTTGAGATGAAAATGTACCGTTGAAGAGAAAAGTTCTTAAAATGTACCGTTGAGTTGAGCTAAAAAATTAATCCGTTGAAAATTTAGCTGTTGGGATTAAAAAAATGGCATGAACAGTAAAATAATCATCTATAAATTCATTTCACTTCAATACACAAATCATTCCACAGAACTCTCTCATAAAAAAACTCTATATTTCCCTATCAAATTACAAATCTCATGGATCCCTCACAAAACTATTATTCACAACTCCTTACCGGTGAAGAATCGACCTTATACCCGCCGTTCTATACAGAAGTTGTAAAAGAAGGTAACCCCATTGAGTTCTCACAATCGGCAACACAACAAATGTCATCCCAAGAAACACCGACCACAAAGAAGAAGAAGGCTTACCCGCGATCTGAAAATTGGACTATCCACGAGGATAAGCTTCTTGTGTCTGCTTGGCTGACACGAGCCAAGACGTCATCCAAGGTACGGGACAACACAAAGATAAGTTTTGGCACAGAGCTAACGACTACTTTAATTGAAAGTAATGGGTAAAATATTAAAATAGAAGAGGTTTAAATATAATTAAAAGTAATGGGTAAAATATTAAAAAAGAAGATGGGTTTTTTTGATATTATTGAAGCTCCTAACTAGGAGCTTGTTGGAGCTCCATAAAAGGAGTGCCTCCCAATGCTTAATTTTTTAATTTTTTATTCTAAAATGTTTGAGAGCTCTTGAGAGCTTGCTGACTAGGACTCCCAACTGGGAGCTTGATGCACTTGCTCTAAGAGTACAAGTTTTGGAAAAGTTTTTCATAATCAATATTACCCTTCACTATTTTGAATATTTTATTTAACATCTTAATTTATCTTAAACATAATTATATCTCATTCTAATTCCATAAACTACCTACAGGTCAACAACATAAAAAAAATAAGATCAATAAAATACATGAAATAGCTCCATGATATTAGTGTGATAAAGTTAAAACTAACATGCTATAATATACGAACTATTACAAAAAAAAACCTAAAAAGTTCAAAAACTACACAAAATACCCTAAGATTTTAAAATTATAATTAAAATCCTGATGTTTCAAAACTTAAAGTAACAAACATAAAATCTGAAAATTAACAACAGCTTTGAAGAATTTAAAATTTACAATTAACACCCCTAACATTTTAAAAATTGTAGAACTACTCTTAAAATTTTAAATAATAAAAAAGCACCTTGGAATCCTAAAATTACAAAACTTGCAAATAATAAAGATGAATTCAATATATTACCATCAAGCACATGAGAATTTAAAATTTGTAAAAAATAACCTCAAAGTTATTAAAGTAGTAAAAAAAACTCCTTCAAAAGTTATAAGTAATAGGAAAACTTGAGATTTCAAAACTTATAAATAGTACATATCAAATCTAGAAATTATTAGCAGACCGCTAAAATTTTGAATTTTATAAAAAACAATCTAAAGTTTCAATAATTGTAAAAAACACCCTAAAAGTTTTAGAGTTGTAAGAAATATTTTGATATTCGAAAACTTACTACCAACGTAGAAAACATAAAATTATAAACACCCAACTTAATATTTCAAATTTCAAAAAGAATTACTCTCAAAGTTTTAAAATTTGCAAAACATACCCTCAAAAATTCAAAATCACAAAAAATGACTAAAATTTTAAAACTTAACAAAAAAAATAGTTGTTTGATATTCTTTCATTAACATATATAAATTTTACTTTTAATTTAAAATTTACTATCCCTTTTCAACATCTAAAAGTAATCTAATTTTATCAAAAGAGATAAATATGGAGAAGGATTTATATCGGCTCAATAAAAAATAAAATAGAAGGAATAAAAGACACTATTTTCTAAATATTTTATAAAATGGTTTATTTTTTTGAGTAAATTAGGAATTTTTAGAAGAGATTTTCATGAACTTTTTTAATACATTTATATGCTTATGTAGATGCTTTCATCATATAAAAATACATTGGAATTAGCATTAATCTTTAATTTATGAATTTTTAAAAGTCTATCAAGGATTAGGAACAAACTCCATATTCTCTTTTATATCGTTTTAGCCCACTTTTAACCAATCATCTTGTCGTATTAGCTTTAATTATTCATTCTCCTTTTATAATGTTATTTTTAAGTATTTTTCACTTTTGTAACACTATAATTTCTCAGGTCAAGCTTTGTTTCATGTCAATCCAAAAAACATGATGATTCAAATTGGCTTCGGATTACATTTATTTTTTGTCAATTTGATTATAAACATGAAAATTTAAATTGGGCGTATTTAAAAGAACATTAAAGAAAATAAATAATCATAATTCTAAAGTTTAGAGACATAACTGAGTAAAAACCATCAAAGTAAAACCGAGGAAAAAAGTTTAATAAGAAAATAAATCAAAAATACTTAATCATGATATTTAACCACGTGCATAAAACCTAGTATATATATAAGGGTGAATTTTATGCAACCCCCAAACTTTGAGTGTCTCACAAAAAGCCTTGAACTTTAAACTCTTCTCGCTAGAACCCTACTATCTATATAATCTGCAAATAACCAAAATTTTCTTGAAAGAAAAACCAATAGTTAAGATGAGCGAGGGGTACATAATTGTAAATAACAAATGACTAAATTTGAGATTTTGTCTTTCTGAAGGACATTTTAGTTAATTGCAAGTTACATATGGATCGATGAGAAAAATTCATAGCTCACGTGGTTTATGAGACGCCCAAAGTTTGGGGTTATGTGAGATAAAAAAGTTTGGAGTGGCTATGAGCAAAAACCCTCAAATATCAAGGGGTTTTTGTCAAGTTAACTCCTATGTATAATTTAACAGAAAAATCTATGAGACTAGAAATAGAAAGGAAATTATTAGCAGACTCGTAAAAAATCTCCTTCAGAAGTTAAAAGTAATAGAAAAACTTGAGATTTCAAAACTTATAAATAGTACATATCAAATTTGAAAATTATCAGCAGATCGCTGGAATTTTGAATTAAAAAAAACAATATAAAGTTTTAATAATTATAAAAAACACCCTAAAAATTTCGGAGTTGTAAGAAATATTTTGATATTCGGAAACTTACTACCAACGTATAAAACATAAAAATTATAAACACCTTACTTAATATTTAAATTTTCAAAAAAATAAAATACTCACAAAGTTTCAAAGTTTGCAAAACATACCCTAAAAAATTCAAAATCACAAAAAAGACTAAAATTTTAAAACTTAACCAAAAAGTAGTTGTTTGATATTCTTTCCTTAACATATATAAATTTAATTTTTAATTTAAAATTTACTATCCATTTTCAACATCTAAAAGTAATTTAATTTTATCAAAAGAGATAAATGTGGAGAAGGATTGATATTGGCTTAATAAAAAATAAAATAGAAGGAATAAAAGACATCGTTTTCTAAATATTTTATAGAATACTTTATTTTTTTGAGTAAATTAGGATTTTTTAGAAGAGATTTTCATGAAATTTTTTAGTACTTTTATATGCTTATGTAGATGCTTTCATCATATAAAAATATATTGGAATTAGTATTAATCTTTAGTTTATGATTTTTTAAAGGGAAAAATGTGTCCAGGCCCCAAAAGTGGGAGCTTCGTGTGACTAGCCCCCTTGTACTTTGCCCCATGTGGAATAGCCCCAAAAAATTAGCTTTAATGTTTTAAGCCCCCTCCACGTCAGCTTTATACTAAAAGCAGATCATATTTTGCAAAAAAACCGAAACAACCCTTCTCTTTCTTCCCCAGACGAGTCCTGGTCCCGAACAACAGAAGTCACTTCTCATTAATGCGATATGATGGGAAAAATAGAGGGAAATTTCCCCCTTTTTTTTACTCCATCATGAGCAATAACTAGTTAGTTCTCCATTACTCCTCCTCAGACCAAAATTCTCTCCATAACTCTCTCCATTACTCTTACTATCCCTTCAAAATGGCTGAAAAGGACATCATCTGCATTGTCTCTTCGCAGAATAAAGCGGTATTCTTGAAGATTAATTCTTCAACCACCATCTTGGATCTCAAGTTTGATGTGGCAGAGAGGTTAGATCTTCAATACGAGTCATTAATTTTGGCATACGAAGATGAAACAGTTGGAAGCTTAAAATTTCTCATTGAGAACGATGGTGATCTGACGTCAATGGTGGAGCATTGCCACAATCTTGGACTGAAAGAGGCTCACGTGCAAGCTTTTAAAGAAGGAGATGATTCTTCGAATAAATAGGAAAACGAGCAAGTCCGACAAGACACGTAGGTTAACTGTAAAATCAATTAACTTAAGTTCTAATCGTCTTCTTGTTAGTTCTATACTAGGTTTAACTGGACTTCAGTTCTAATGTTTTATTTGTCATTAAGCAGTTCTTTGTTATGCTCCATACTAGAGTTCTAATGTTTTATTTGTTAGTTCTAATCGCTATTTTGTTAGTTCTACTAGAGTTATTGCTAGTTCCACTATAGTTCCCATATTGTTAGTCCTAATTGTTATAAATTAGATATAACGTGGTATAAATTAGACAATGTAGGTTTAAAATAGAACTAACAAGCCATCAGTTAGAACTGACACTAACACACTACAGATTAGAACTAACACTGTGCATATTATTAGAACTAACACGCTACAGAATAGAACTAACACCGTGCAGATTAGAACTAACACTCTACAGAATAGAACTAACACTGTGCAGAATAGAACTAACACTGTGCAGATTAGAACTAACACTCTACAGAATAGAACTAACACTGTGCAGATTAGAACTAACACTCTACAAAATGGAACTAACACTGTGCAGATTAGAACTAACACTCTACAAAATAGAACTAATACTGTACAGATTAGAACTAACACTCTACAGAATAGAACTAACTTGGTATAATTTTGAAATAGCTTGTTATAAAATAGAAATAACTTCGTTAAATTAGAACTAACCTTTAATGGCTATATTGTTTGTTCTAATAGCTATTATGTCAGTTCTAATCAATGCACTGTTAGCTCTAATGGTTATATTGTTAGTTCTTTCTAGTTATAATTGATTCTAACAGCAAGCAATTGTCGTTTTTGCTTTTTAGCTTTTGCTATTATCTGTTGATACTTCTACTATTTGTGCAGTTTGAACTCAAAAAGTGTAGACTGTGGCCCGTCGGCGTTGTTGACCACAGGTGTTCCAGATAAGAATCCCAATGATAATCCTTCCGGAGATGATGTCATGACGATTGATGACATGATTAGCAGATCAGAGAGGATTCCTGCTTGGTGGCACACAGCTTTAACCGGTGAGGGACAACGATTTGAAAGTGCGAAGGAGTTAAGATTGGCCTTGCTATACTACTCCATGTTAAAAAAATTCGAATACGAGTTTGGGAAGAATGAACCGAAGCGTATTCGAGTGTTTTGTCGGTTTAAGGAAGCCAAAAATTGTCCGTGGATGTTATTTGCCTCTCCACCGAAAAGTGATAATAGACTTGAAATCAAAAGGTTCGTGGACAATCACAGTTGTGGGCAGCATGGCAATAATACTGGTCAATGTAGAGCCTCAAGGCGATTCATTGCTACCCAATTACAACCCACGTTAACGGTTCGACCGGATATACGGCCTATTGACGTTCAAAAGGAGTTTCTAAGCTTGTATGGGATTAGGGTCGATTATAGTAATATTTGGTAGGGTAAAGAAAGAGCACAAGAGAAATTATAGAGTGATGCCCGTGAGTCCTACGATCAATTACGATGGTAAATAGAAGATGATATCTAACAAAAGACAAACTAATTTCCTTTATGTGACGTTGATTATACTAATTTTTTAATGTTGGTACTAACGCTTAATCTTCAATTTTCTAGGTATGTAGAAGAGGTCAAAAAGACAAACTCAGGTAGCTATATTCATGTTGAACAACATGAGGGGAGGTTTACAAGGTTATTCATATGCTACGCCGCCTGCATAAATGGTTTTTTATACGGCTGTAGACCACTCTTATTTTTGGATGGTACCTTTCTTAAAGATCGATTCAAAGGCATACTCCTAAGCGCCGTAGCATATGATGGAAATCAAGGGATATTTCCATTGGCGTACTGTATATGCGATCAGGAAAATAACGTTAACTGGAAGTGGTTCTTACAAGATTAGAACTAACACTCTACAGAATAGAACTAACACTGTGCAGATTAGAACTAACACTCTACAGAATAGGACTAACACTGTGCAAATTAGAACTAACACTCTACAGAACGGAACTAACACTGTGTAGAATAGAACTAACACTCTACAGAATAGAACTAACTTGGTATAAATTAGAACTAACTTGGTATAAAATGAGAACAAACTTTGTTTAAATTAGAACTAACTTTGTATAAATTAGATCTAACGTTGTATAAAATAGAACTAACTTGGTATAAATTAGATCTAACGTGGTATAAATTAGAGCTAACATGGTATAAATTAGATATAACGTGGTATAAATTAGGTTTATAACGTGGTATAAAATAGAACTAACTTGGTATAAATTAGTAAATTAGATCTAACGTGGTATAAATTAGATATAACATGGTATAAATTACATTTATAACTTGGTATAAATGAGATATAACGTGGTATAAATTAGGTTTATAATGAAATTAGAACTAACATAAATTAGATATAACGTGGTATAAATTAGATATAACGTGGTATAAAATAGAACTAACAAGCCATCGCACACTACAGAGTAGAACTAACACTGTGCAGAATAGAACTAACACTCTACAGAATAGAA
>BQKN01051667.1:85094-115970 GCA_022839385.1 Asparagus kiusianus | reverse complement strand
ATTTTCAGAAATAATTGTAGTGCACTTAATTTCAAACTTTATTTTTTAGAAGACAATTAACATAATAATTAATTTACTTTAGCAATCAACTTTTTGTTTTCAATAATTTTATCATTTAGTTACTTAAATAAACATGAAATTTAATCTTGAAAAATAGAACATAGTGTGCAATAAATTATGGTGATGGCACAAGATGAATTATGTGAATCCAAATTTACAGAAAAGACTCACTTTTCTCAAATAAGGTTTTCATTTCTTTCCTCAAATTTGCATTCACTCTTTTTATCACTTTATATTTCTTTGCAATTTTCTCAAATGATTTTAGCATTTTTTATACTTAGAATGTAAATCATTATATGAAGGATATATCTCATTTTCTAAATTCACAATTTGAAGATCATATGTTTCACATTGTTTTGAATCTAAAGTTAAATTATTTCTTCCCATAAGACATAGATTCACTTTCTTCTCATCTTCACTCGAGCCAACTTCTGATTCTTCATCACTCATCATATCTTATGTTGCCACCTTTAAACTTTTTCCCTACATCTTCTTGTCTTTCTTATTTAATGGGCATTTGTTTTTGGGGAAAATTATGTCAAGACCCTAATTTTGAAAAACCCATATGACCCAACCCTTTGTAGTTTTATCCTTGTGTATAAACCCAAAATACAAAGTAATATTATGTTTCACCCCTTATTTTTCTACCAACTAAGCATACAGAGAGGAAAAAATTTATAAAACCCAAAAATACCCCTCCCTCTCTCTCTCTCTCTCTCTCATGGAGATCACTATCATGGTAAAATTTCTTCTCTCTTCCTCCTCCCAACTCAACCATCTCCTTAAATCATCATCTCCCACCTTTGTTGCCAGTGCTGTTGCTAATTTTGTTGCTCCTCCCTCCTCTCCTCCTCCTCTCTCCTTTCTTTTGATCCTAACCTTCATAGTTGCTCCTCCCTCATCTCCTCCTCTTCCTAACCATAATCCTAACATTGCTCCTCTGTCCCTCTTCCTCCTCTTCCCCTCTAGTCATGCCCTCTCCCTCTCCTGCCTCCCTCTCAGCTATTACCGACCTCAAGCGCACCCTTCGACCCCGTCATCTCCCTCTCCCTCCTCCAACCACCCCTCTTCTCTAATCTCTCTCGCATGATGGTCGGGACCATCATCTCCTTTGTCAAACTCCCTACCTCTACCCTCATTGTCACCAACTCCATCGCTAATCTCCACACCAAGCAAATCCACCTGCTCAAAACTACCTACAGCCTCCTCTCATCTCCCCTCAATCATTTCTCTCAAATAAATCTCATGATTAGATTATTTGTGATTTTATTTCTTAGTGGTAGATTGGATCTTGATAGTTTATTTAATTAAAATGAATGAGTAACATTTGATTTCTTGGAGTAGTATACTAAAAGGGTGTATGGTACGTAGCGGTTTGGAGATTGCTTGTAAAGTGTTTGATGAAATGACAATGAGAGATGTCATTTCTTAGACTATGATTGTAATAGGTCTACAAGGAAAATGTTAAGAAAATATCATGAATATAGTCAACATGATGTTGGATATAGTTAACATGAAGGTGGATATAGTTAATAGGTACATGATATAATTAACGTGATACTGGATATAGTGAACATATTCTAAATATAACTAATATTACAAAGCATATATTATAGTATATATTATTACAATTTAAGGTTAAGCAACACTTCGCCAATAAAATTGACAACTAAGATTAACATCTGCGTGTTAAAAGTAACTTCTAGTTTGTATATTTCAAACCTAACTCTTACATTCAACAGCTAAGTATTCTAAGTTTAAACGTCTTTAACTATTTATAAATAAGTTCAGAATTGAATCTTAAACTTTAACACACGAATGTTTGGGTGGAAAGTTGATGTTTTCATTGTGCAACTTATTACAACTTTAGTCGTTAAAATAAGTTTAAAAGTCTGATATTTTTATAAGATCTCCCTACACAATAAAATAATGAAAATTACAACTCTTCTCAAACAAACGCAACAGACATTTATCTACCGTTGCTTGCGTGTGATCTTTGCCTGTGCCGGAGATGTTAATATCCGTGGACTACCAAGCGATCAGATCAATCTAGAATTTCATTAATTCGTGAAGGAATCAAGAAACCAAAGCAATTATCTCGGCAACAACGAGATAACCACTCTTCTTGAGATCACAATTAGGTACGATCTCAAGGGAAGGAACCGGGCTATGGATCTGACAAACCCTCTTACTTATGTCGAAAAACTCGACCCGATCTCCTCCTCCTCTCTGAATTTCGTACTCCTCAGTCTCTAATTCAGTAGGGCTTCGCCAAGGCTCGAGAATTCCAGATCTGTGCAAATGAAGGCCCTAGACTGTGTTTATAGGCTTCAGGACCTCCGTTTTTGGATAAGAATGACCGATTCGATCTTATCCTTAATTACAACCACTTTATCACGTTCTTGGATAATATTAGATCAGTTAAAATAAATACAGGTAGTTAACGGTTGAAAACAGCTCAAAACGGCTTTTCTGGGCCTGAAGACACCCTCAGTGTCTCGGCCAGGGTGTCTCTATTAAGGCCCGAGGCATTGTTTTGTGTGTCCCGTCCGTTTCCGTCGTATCTTCATCGTCCGAACTCAAAATTGAACGATTCAAAGTGTGAAGGAAAGCCGACGAGGAGATCTACAAGCTCCCATGGTTGAATCATATGTGGAGTAGATAGTATACGAGGGGTGCTTCATCTTTCATAAGGGAAGCACAGCTCCTAAAAAGTTCGTATCTTCATTATTCTGTAGTTCCGTTGCTTCACACGGTTCTTCAACTTACTTCATGCGCTCATCGATGTTAATTAATCTTCTGTGACTTGGATAGTGATGTTTATCATCTTCTCTCTGCTTTGAGCTACGTGCGAGAGCCCGTAGGTAATTTTTGATGCCTACAGATACCCCCTACAAAGTGTTTCTGTCTCGTTTCTTTTATAGAAGGGCCTGAAATACTTTAGATGTGATCGGTCTAACCTTCAGTCGGTGTGAAAGGACCTCTAGTCAGCTTCAATCTTTGACTTCTTCAATTTTTAGTCTATTTAATATTTTGATGAATAGCTAAAGTTCTTCCGATGCTGCGTTTATCGTCTGGCCGTCGTTGAAGTCTCGAATCGAAATTGATGAGTTAGTTTTAGCTCGTGTTGTTGAGTTGACTTTGAACTGACTATCTTCATCGAAAATTCATATCTCAACTTTAGAGTTGATCGGAGGCCATGCGTTGACCATCATTACCACGTGTTGACCGACGTTCACTTAGGGCTATGCGTTGACCGGCATTGACCTAGGGCTACGCGTTGATCGGTATTAACCTTAGGGTTTTGCATTGATCGGTAGTAACTTTTTAACGTAACGCGTTGACCAGCGTTGATTTTTTGTCGCAACACGTTGATCGGTGTCTACACAGTTTATGCTCTTAAGGTGTTGGAGTGTGACGATCCTAAATGTTAGGACTGTAGGACCAACTGTTAAAACTAATTCATCTGCATGAATGGATCTTATCCTGAAGTTATCGGATCCTTGAGTCACGAGGCCAATTAATGGCGCTGGTGCATCAATGACTATCATAATTATAGAATTTTTGGCAAATTCTCAGTCATCAATAGGTTTGATTAGCCTTTATCGACTACCGTTTGAGTCAGGCTAGTATGCAGATTGTTCAAATCCGTTCCGCACGTAACATTGTGCTAAAAGAGTTAACTCTTTTAGTGCCACGATATTGAATATGTAGACTTCGTCTTTCTCCCATGAAAAGACTAAACGACAACGTGTATTAACCGTAAACTTAGGATTTTTGGCAAATCCTTGTCTTTACCGATTATTTTTTGAATTGGGCTTGCATGTGGATTGTTTAAGTCCATTTTGCATGTGATATTATGCTAAGAGAGTTAACTCTCTTAGAGCTACGATATTGAATATGTAGACTTCGTCTTTCTCATGGGAATAGACTACCCGACAACACGTGTTAGACGCTAACTTATCCCTACTTAGGCTTCAGGATAAAAGTCCCCAGACTTAGATTCTGGTATCTTCTTCAATCGGTGAAAGACTAAACCGGCAACGTGTGTTAGGTGCTAACTTATCCCTACTTAGGATTCAGGATAAAATTCCCCGTGCGTGTAAGGCGCAGATTTTAGGAGTTGAAAAGTAGTGTCTTCTCTTGGGGTAAAGACAAACCCGATGTTGGAGAGAAAGAATTTTATATTCTATCTCCAGTTGCAAAGGAAGCTCAAAGTGAGATCTCCACTTCGAGAATCTGAAGAGTGAAACTAAAAGTGGGATCTCCACTTTGAGAATTGAAAAGATTCGGATAATCCTAACTGTCGGAAGGTTTGATTACCGAACTAAAGGTGAATTTCTCATTTATCGAGAGTGAATTATGGTTTTGGCCCTGACTATAGGAAGGTTTGATCAAGCAGGAGTTTGAGGTGAGCCTAACTGTAGGAAGATTTGATCACTCGAATTAAAAGTTGACCTCTCATTCATGGAAGGAATCGAGAGCAGATTTTGGCTTTGGCCCTAACTATAGGAAGGTTTTACCAAATGGGGGGTTTGAGTGATCCTAACTATTTAAAGGTTTGATCGTTCAATTTGCGAACCTCTCGTTCATGGAAAGAATCGAGAGGGGATTTTGGTTGTAGTCCTAACTGTTTAAAGGTTTGACCAATGTTTGTGTCAAAAGTTGTCTTTTCCATTGCTTTCAAACCTGTTACACCGTTTATCGATTATAAGTTTAAACTAAAAAAGTTGATCTTTTAATAAGATCTTCTTACAATGAAAAATAAAGATTACAACTTTATCAAACAAAACACAGCAGTAGTTTATCTCCCGCTGCTTTGCGTGAGATCTTTGCCTGTGCCGGAGATGCGTTAGTCCGTGGACCGCCATAGATCAAACCCGATAGACAATTAATTACGCTCTTGTTTCACGAAGGAAACAATTGCGGAAGCGACAATCATGACCAAGCGAGATTGTGGCTCTTCTCGAGATTAAAACCAAGTTTAATTCGGAGGAAAGAAGGGGAAAGAATCACAAACCTTTCGAAGGGATTTCTTTATGAAAGTGTTCGCCAAGATCTGATAATTCTCCTCTGAAATTCATGGTTAGCTGGACAATTGGACAGCACCTCGCCTTCTCAATTTTAGATCCTCTTGAAAGAAGACCCTGGGCTTCTATTTGTAAGCCTTTGGAGTGGTCCTTTTGAATAAGAATTGGGGTTTAAACGTTATCTGCAGTTAATAACCACTTAAACGCGTCTAGCGATAACCTTAAAATGATTAGGGAGGTTCTGGGACGAAAGAATCCTTAAAAATCATCGAAATCCGTGTTTGGGGAGGTTTTGTACTCAATAAGAGTCCTGGTGGCTCGGGACTATGCGAGCCACCATTTGGTGGCTCGCATGGGTGCGAGCCACCATTTGGTGACTCGTGCCTACGCGGGCCTCCGAGTGGTGTTTCGTTTATCTTTTTGATATTTTCGCGATTCGTGATTCTTCCAATTCCCTTGTTTTGCGCACACTTCATCGCTTCGTTGACTTGTGCATTCTATTGATCCATTTCATACACTTACTGATGTTGGATAAATTCTCTCGACCTGGATGATAACGTTTATTGTCTTCTCCTTATCTTGAACTGTGTTTGAGGTCCTATGGGCAATTTTTAACACCTACAGATACCCCCTCCAAAGTGTTTCAGTCTCGTTTGTTTTATAGAAGAACCTAAAATACTTTGGATGTGATAGGCCCAACCTTCAATCGGTGCAAAGGACCTATAATGAGCTTTATCTCTTGACTCCTTCATTCTTCAATCTATTTGGCGTTCTGTTGAACAGATGAAGTTTTTACGGTTCTGCGTTTATCGTCTGACCACTATCGAAATCTTGAATTAACATTTAGATATTAAATGATGTCGTTGAGCTGACTATCTTTGTTGAGAATTCATATTTGACGACGTCTTGTGTTGAAGCGGAGAGGACCAGTTTATACTCGTATACTCTTAGGAGTTTCGGGAATTAGTTTAGCCTCATATACCCATCGGAGGTCGTCGGGTTATCCTTAAGAATATTCTACACGGTATTCTCAAGAAACTTCCCGTCGAGGGTGGAAAAGAGTTTAAACTCGTATAACCATTGGAGTACGAATACGGGTACCATATATGTCAAAAGTGCTCAAAAATGGGTCAGAATACCCATAAATTGGCCAGATAGTCTATCAGACATGCGAGCCAGTAACTGGCGGTTCGCACGTGTGCGAGCCAGCAAATGGTGGCTCGCATGCGTGCGAGCCAGCAAATGGTGGCTCGCCTGCATGCGGGCCAGTAACTGACGGTTCGCACGTGTGCGAGCCAGCAAATGGTGGCTCGCATGCGTGCGAGCCAGCAAATGGTGGCTCGCATGCGTGCGAGCCAGCAAATGGTGGCTCTCATGCATGCGGGCCAGTAAATGCTGTCTCGGATCTTGTTGGGCGGTCCGAACGGTTCAGACTGGGTTTGGTTGGGTTTAAAAGAACGAACTGTTCTTCTTCCTCTCTTCTTCTTTTCGTCTTCGTCATTTCAAATATTTTCTCCGAGCTACTTCTTCAAGAACCCACTTCAGACATCTTCCTAGCTTTCTTTACTCTTCGAATTTCGTCTTCGAACCCCTTTTATTTCGCCGAATTCAATCTTGAGGGCTAGGGTTTTGGTTTGCTTTCGATTTAGGCTTGAGAACTTGTAGGTCTTCTTGGCAAAGCTTCGTTTTCCTTGATCTTTCTTCGATCTCAGGTAAGAGCCGCATTCAATTTGATTTCTTCACTTCAAATCCTTGATTTTCTGAAACCCTAGCTTTTTGATTTGGGGGGGGGGGGGCAACATCAATCTTGATTTCGGGTTCTTAATTTCTTGTATTCGGCTTTGGATGAAACCCAAGAATATAGCTTCCAGACTCGGATGATAACCAAAATATTTAGCCTTGAACTGTGACTGATCCCCTAGTTCCTAACTTTGGATGGAAACTGCAGTTCTTGAGTGGATTGAACTTGCATATAAACTTAGTCGAAACTCAAATTTGAATGAGATCGGTTTATGAATGTTGACCCTATAGTTTTGATGATGATTTGTCAAACAATTTATTACTAATATGTTCTCTAGTGTTTTGTGTTTATGTTTCTCTTTTCAGGTATTTCAATACACGCCAATCAAGTGTTAAAGATTCAAGTTCATTTGTGTGGATTTACCTAGGTATATGTTTACTACACTTACATATATTGTATGATTATATGTAAGCTCAATATATGAACACTTAACATGATTTTTGATGTTTTCTATCATATAAATGATTTTTCATCAAACGTTGTTACAATAACTTTTATCTCATGTTTACAGCTCTTTCGTATTTTATTATATACATATAATACATATACAATATACATATACATATTTACAAGTTCTATATCAAATTTCACTTTTATATAAAAACAGGTTTTCTAAGCATTTTTCAAAAACAGGTAGTTTTCACAAACGAAAATTGATTTTCCAAAAATTCTCTTTTAAACGTGTTTATTTTATCATTTAGAAACTTTCCCCAAAGTTTCATTATTTTTGGACTTGATTTGATATTTCTTTTGGATTTTCTAACTAGCCTCTAAACCTGGTCATATGCATATATCAGATTTCGGTCGACCGGTACGGTCGACCGACTGTTGTTCCTTTTCTAAGACAATTTCCAGAGAGTTTTTCGGTCGACCGAAATTTCCATTCGGTTGACCGAAAATTTCTGTCAGTCGACCGCCTGCTTTAAAACTTTATTCTCTGGGTTTTTGAACTAAGCGGTCGACCGGACCGGTCGACCGCCGAGTTGTCAGATGTGTATAACGGCTAGTTTTTTCAAATGGTTTTTTGGTCTTTTTGCATACTTTCAGCTGTTGTATTGGGGTGCTATATATACCCCATTGCTGCTCTTCTTCCATAGATCTAAGAAATCCAAGTTTGTTGTTTAACAAGATATTAATCGCGTTTAAGAGCTGTTTAAGAGTTGTCTCATTAATCAGTTTTCAAGAGAAGTTTTTTTTTCTACAACAAGAAGAGGCTTTCATATCCTATTGGGATCTTCATTTCTTCAGCTCTTCTTGTTCATTGAGAAGTCTTTCTAAACTCTTTCCTATATAGTCTATTATTTTACTTTCATATGATTAACTATTTTCATTGAGTTATTTATTGAGTTTCATTCACTGTTATCACACACACTTATTAAGCTTAATATTTTCATATTATATATTGTGGGTTGTGGGGTGTGATTTAGTGAGTGTGAGCTTCATTGTGTTCTCACTTGTTTTGAGAACAAATCATTGTATTCAACCTTTATTTGTGAGAATCACTTGTAATACACTTGTACACCGAGAGAAGTGTGAGGAGAGAGAGACGGGGTCAAATCCAATAGGAGTGGCATCGATTGATGAACCTAGGGAGAGGTTGTAATCGAGCACTTGAGGAGGAGGACACGGGCTAGATTCCTACACTTAGTGTGTAAAGTGTGATTGTGAGTGATTGTGTAGTGTGAGAGTTTTCGGTGAACTTGTAAACCGAGTGTGTAGAAGTTCCGGCTTCCAAACCGGATTATGATAGTGGATATCTCCTCAAGGTGAGGAGCGGGGACGTATGTCGTGGGGACCGAACCTCGTAAACATATCGTGTGTTTGTGTTTTGTTTGTCTCATATTTATTTGTGCATAGTCTTATTGTTCTTATTGCTCATATCTATCTCTTGCAAGAACAAATTGATCTATATAATTTTAATTAGCCATTAATTAGAATTAGATTAGCATAAGACCCTAATCACCCCCCTCTAGGGTCTAACAATGAAATGTGCTTTAATGTTGTGAATTTTGAGCTCATGAAAAGAAAGGGTTGGAGTTTTCATCTTTGCTTGTAGGCATTATTGAGCTTCCCACTTTTTCCCATGATCCCTGTATATAACCCTCGAGCTTTTGGTTTGAATGGTTTTGTGTTTCGATTAAGTCGTCACCCTTTACTTGTTTGAACTTGGCTAGACTTAGGCTTGTGGGTTACGCATGGGTTGAGAACTCAGGTCGTACTCTTGCCTGCCCTTTTTGAGGATGAGGATAGAATCCATATCATGGCAGTGATTGGTTGGATTGAGTGGGAATTGCATTCTCAACTTAAAAAAAAATTAAGGCTTTCAACTCTTGAACTTGTGTATGGCTGAATCCAGCTAGCCTTAAGTCTGTAATCCTTGAGTTTTTAGCCATGTATGAGAGTCAAATTTGTAGGCGCGTTGAGTTTCTTGTTTAGCCACGTGCATGTCTTGAACCGAAGTTCCGAGATATTTGGCTTAAAATGTTGCACGACCAGTTGTGGGTTGAAACTGTATCGGTATCGAGTCCACTACTTAAGTTTGATAGGAGCACCATTTTTCTTTGCATTAATATGATATTTCTCAGTTTTCATCGTAATTGACTTTTAATTCTCTCTGTAGATATGTCACCTAAGAGATCTCATGTTGTTGGAGGCCGTTCGGCGGCCTAGTCGCCCGAGCCGGCGCCGTTCAGCTGCACAGGTATATTGTCACCGCCTCTTTCATTCACGCATTAAATATTTGAGATATGATGTTGCGTGTTGCATCCCCACTTTGTTCTCCTTGGTGAGGCAATTAGGAAGAGCCACCACCCTCCTTCGTGGGGGTGGACGCTTTACAAGTCGTGTTTTTCTTGGTCAAGACATGACTGAATTATCTTGGGGCGATTTCTTACCGTACTATACTCCGAAGGATAGGTATATCGTCGCATTATTCATGTGGCAATATACCCCGTGCTTCGTGTGTATAGTGTGGCTTTTAATCGTCTGGCCTAGTTAATCCATCGTGAATATGTATTTGGTATAATATCCTCACTTTGCTCTCCTTTGTGAGGCAATTGGGAAGAGCCACCACCCTCCTTCGTGGGGGTGGGCGCTTTACAAGTCGTGTTTTGCTTAGTCAAGACACGTCTTAAGGCAATATGGGGCAATCTCATGTTGTGTCATATCACACAGACTCGGGTATACTATCGTGTTGTTTGCACGTTAATATGCTTTGTCGTTTGTGTGTGTGATATAATTAAGATCGTCTCACCATTTATAAGGCCGTGACTCTACCTCACGATTTGTGAGGTGAGTTCGACGCCCAGACTGTTTTAACATATGCCTTTATGACTATATCTGATAAATACCTATTGTTTTACCTCAGTTGAATTTCGTTCAAGGGAGTTTGGTGCTCATTCAGTAGAGGGTCGCTGCAGTGAGGCTTATGCCTCTACTAATGAGCCAATCCCCGTTCCGGTAGCTCCTCAGTTTCCTCCGGGCATACCAGAAGAGCTTCCACGGTTAATACGGAAGGGAGAGCACCACAGTTTAAGGTAACTTATCACGGATGCGCCGTTAGTGAAGGACCCAAGTTCTACGCATCCACTAAGAAAGCCAGACTATTTATTTAGGGATTCCGTAGAAGATCCCGCCGCTGTTTTTCTTGGAATGGAACAGTGGCTGCATCATGACGATGGTGGCCACCTATACCTTCCTCCGATTCCTCACCACCGCTCGCTCGTCGAGCTTCAGTGTCAAGCTGTTCCTCGGGAGATGTCATGGAGATTAACAGAAGAACATGAGCGCATTCATTGTGGCTATATTACCCACAGTACGGTTGGCTCAAGTAATCAGAATCGGATAACAGGGTTACATCCGGGGATTACCGGATTGAATGACCCACCCAAAGGTGAGATCTTCACTATTGCTAACACTGTGAAGAATCGGCTTGCAGCTTTGGGCCGAGAAAAGCCAACGACCGGCCATCGATGTTACGGCTGGGTACACTCGTTGGATAAACTATGGTGGACCCGTTTGAGCCACTACATCTTAGATCGATTTGGCAAGAATTTGAAGGCTAATGGTTTATATGCAGCTGTTCGTGCCACCACTTATGGACTGACCATGAGCGTTCCCCATTTCTTGGCGCTACTGGAACTCTACAATCCTGATGCTAATACATTTCTGACTAAGCACGGGGAGTTAGGATTGGCGCTGCACGAGATGTATAAAATCTCCGATCTTCCAATGGGGAACATGATTTATCAGAAGTACTTTTCTTCGAATAGGGAGCTGCAGCACTTGAAGTCGCGGACTCCCAACCGTTACAACACCTTCTGGGATCTTGCCTGCCATTATCACATAGCTCTTGCGGGTGTCGATCCATTATCAAAGAAGGCGCGACCGCAAATTAGTTTAAAGAAGTTTGCGGATTATCTTTTCAGGAATATAAATAGCGTTCTGGATGAACCAATTTGTGAACTATCATCGCTAACCACCTCCGAAGTGAATGAGCTAATTAAGAGGTCAAATGCCCAATCTTACACCACAGCTGGTATTAAGGACGGCTTTGCTGCCGGAACGAAGTTCCAAACTTTCTTGTGGCATGGAGTTAAATCAATCCGGCCTATGACATTACTTGCTGGGTATCTTGCTATCTGGCTGAAAAAGTGTGTAGTGCCATACCAATCTTCTGACGCACTTCCCCTAGAAGTGTTGTTTCCAGCGGTTCTACTTGCTCATCAGAAAAACCTATGTCTTCTTCCAGCAATGACCGCTGGTATTCACAGAGGGCATCGCTAGATCGTGAACGCATTCACTCAGAGGGGGACTTCACCGCCAACTCAGATTCCCCTCACGAAGGTGGAACTTCCCTACACTTATTTAATGGCTTGGTTGGTACTTCATCGCTCAGATATGATGTCGGCGCCAACCTCGGTGGATCCCTCCCTTCCTTTTCTTCAAATAATAGAGAACTATAAATGAAAGGGACGAGGTTTTGCAGAGGTTAGGAAGCAGCTTTAGAATCATAAATACTGGGTCTTCCCTACTTGCTTCCCACGATTTTTAGATCAGTATGGCGACTCATTGATGGATGTAGAGAAGCCGGGTATGGGTCGTACTTCCCTTGACTCTGGCTGCTTCAATTGGTTGGTTAATATTCGGCCAGGCTATGTGATCTTCCGCGTTCAGAACCATTGTTACATAGAACCCTACTTACCATGTCGGTTTGCTCATCAGTTTGGTTATGATCAGATTTATATCGGGAACCCGAACCAACAGCTCCGGGCCCGTGGAGGTTTAGTGGATGGGGCCCGAGCATGGCTTTGGAACATCACTAGTTGTACTGGTACCAAGTTTAACCTTTCGGGCGTCGAGCGCAAGTTAGAGCTGACTTTTCTACAGTGCTGGTGGCTTTTGGCGGCCAATGAACACGTACCAGTTCAACCGATCGCTGAGTCAACCGATGAAGAAGCTTCTCGGGTTGCTACTCGTAGGGTCTATGAATCCAAGCTTGAAAAGAAGAGAAGGAGGGAACCGGTGGGTCCTTCTAGTCATTCAGCGCAGAGGGAGCCAACTACGGAACCTCATGTTGGGGGTGGTGAAGAGGTTGGTGGCGATGGTGGAGAAGAGGAGCCGGAAATAGGTGTGTTGGATCCCCTCTCTTTAGAGTTATTTGAATTAGCAATTGCTGAAAGAACTCGCCGCTTTCAACCGTCAAAACTTTCACCTCCCGTAAAGAAGCCAAAGATGCAAGTCTTGTTCACCTATCCTAACAAGATATCGGTTGAAATCCCAGGTGCATTTTCTGAAGAGGAGAGAGAGGAGTCCAGCCTTCTTCCTCGGACGCGGTCCCAATCCGCAACCCAGGTTACTCCAATGCACGAATTACGTTCTAAATTTCGGAGGAGCGACCTGCTGATCCAGAAGAGGGACATCCGGCTAAACGCAAGAAACTGGCTTCTAAGCGGCGGAGCAGCCTTGAAACAAAACCAACACCTCAAGGAGTTGCAGCTGAAAAGGGTAAGTACTTCTTCATATAGCTTCTTCTGATATATGTTGAGCTTTCGGACTTAAACAATTTTCGCACTTCGCAGAAGAGGGTTTTGCAAGCGACTTTATTTTTGACGCTTCTTCGCCTGATATTGATTTCTCGGCACCAACTCAGGGAATCAGGTTGGAAGAGCGTACTGATGTAGAGACTAATATTCTCGACGAGACCGATGCGGGTCACGATGTCGAGCCAGGTTTAACCGGATAGGCTGAGAGTCCAAGTATTCTTAAAACCAGTAACGCCTCTTTGGGATGGCGGGTACTGAACGGTGGAGAATTCGTATCCCCGCTAACTGTTTCTATGCTTCTTACTCTGTTAGAAAAGCTGCAAGAGGTAGATCGAAGCGAACGAGTGTAGGAATCTAGCGTTGCCGTTGAAGGTAAATCCTACTTGATTTTTTCTTTTGTTGTAAGTCTGGTGAGTTGCAACAATTTGTATTTTGACTCTTTCACTTTCTTACAGATGCGGTAACAGAGGGTCAAGGTGACGAAGGGGGTTCCCAAGACGCACCTGTAAGAAAGTGATCCGGTATCGGCTTTTGATGATATGCTGCTGGACGATATGTTGCGTGAACAAGCCCAATACGAGGCCACCGATCCGATAATCACAGCTGACTCGCCCGCAAGTAAGATTCTTATTCCCACGTTTTACTTATTTATTCGTGATTTTTTAGTTACTCATCGGAGGGTTCAAATCGTAGGACCAGTCATAAAAACTGATACAACTACTCCTAACGGAAAATCTGATGAATCTGAGGGTCTTGATTACTTGCTTTTGGCAGGAGTTGTTATTGACGCTCGGTCATCAGGCTTTCCGCAACAACTCCCGGTTTCTTTGGGAATGCCGACTACCGTGCCTGCTACAACTATTAGCGAGAGTTCGCCTAAACTGACCGTGAGACCAACTGGAGGAGTCTGTGCTTCAACGGTTACTACACCCATAGTGCTTCCTGCGACACATGAAGTTGAGCGACGAGAAGCGGGTGTAGTGCGTTCGGTCACGAAAAGCTCTTCAGGGACTGGTAAATCTCGTGCGCTGTCTTTTTTCTTTTATTTTTCTGACTTATCATTACTGGGTATTTATGATTTTGCACTTTCTTTTTCTAGGATCGTCATCTCACCTGCGCGCGCGCATTGATGCTTTATTGTCTGATGACGACCCAGATAAGCTCCTCCTCTGCTTAGAAGTCGGCAATTTTCTTAACTTCGTAGAGTCACTAATTGGGAAACTCCTGGAGAAGAGGATCCCTTTCAGCCAATTTCGGTCGGTCCTTGAGCGTAAAATAGCCTTAGTAAAGGACACTGGTGCTCTTGACATAGCTGAAGCTTTGACTGACAATGTGAATCAATTTGAGCGTAGATTTGTGAAACTACAAGAGCTCCAATCTGTTGGTGTTTCTGGCTACGTTGTTGTGCGAATGGAGGCTTGTATGCAGTCATGGCGTGAATCTCGAGAATTCGTCGGGCTTAGGATCCAGGCGCAGAGAAAACGTGTCGACCAAGCGGAGGGAGTTCTTTTCGAAAGATTAGCTCATTTACGTGAAATCGACTCGTCGTTAGCCTCTGTTGATGCCGAAATAGCAGAGCTTGAGCAGAAACTGGTGGAAGCAAAACAGCGAAGAACTATTTTGGAGGTGACCAAGGTCGGGGAGGAGCATAGCAAGGCCGTGATATCCAGCAAAGTGATGCTCTCGAGGGAAAGATTAGCCAAGATGGAGGAAGAAGCCGCCCAACTCTTATCCGCTTCCGAGGACTCCTTCAAGATCGAGCTGCAGCGTGAGCTTGAACGTGCTTATGCTGAAGAGTTAAACAAACTTGAGCAGGAAATTATTAGTGAAAAATACAATGTAAAGTGATTGTGGCTGTTGTATCTGAACCCCTTTTTTTTGTTAATGATACGCGTGTTTTGTTCAGTCTTCTCATTATGATTTCTCATTCTGTTCAGAATAATCAACCATAATACTTATAGGATTTTTGACAAATCCTCAGTCGTCAACGGATTTGATATGCCTTTACCGACTACCGTTTGAATCGGGCTAGCTTGTGAATTATCTGGGTCCGTTTCACAAGTAACGTTGTGCTAACGGGATGAACCCCTTTAGACTTAATGCTACGAATTTAAATACGTAGACTTAATCATTTTTTTACGGTAAAAGACGAACCAGCAGTGCGTATTAGGCGCCGACTTATCCCTACTTAGGCTTTGGGATAAAATTCCCCAGACTCAGATTCTAGTATCTTTTTCAATCGGTGAAAGACTAAACCGGCAGCGCGTATTAGGCGCCGACTTATCCCTGCTTAGGATTCGGGATAAAATTCCCCATACGGGTAAAGCATGGATCTTGGAGTTACTAAAAATGTAGCATCCTTTTATAAGACCAGATACTGAAGAGGATGAATTTTATATTCTTTCTTTAGTCCTTTTAAGGGAGAAGTGAACCCGATACCAAAGAGAAAGAATTTTATATTCTATCCTTGGTTGCAGAAGAAACTAAAAGTGGGATCTCCACTTCAAGAATCTATGAGATGAAACTAAGAATGAGATCTCCATCCTAAGAATCGAGGGGATTCAGTTAACCTCATCTTTTATAGTCTAGGTTATCTGATCCGGAAACAAGTTTTCTTGTTTATCAAGATGAAATTCAAACTCTAGCCCTAACTTTTATAGGTTTGGCTGAAGGGGCAGACATGAAATGTTTTCGTTTATTGAAGAGAAATCCGATCCTGGCCAGGATGGCTTGACAGTTTGACCAAAAAGGGATATTGAGACGACCCTAACTTTTATAGGTTTGGTCGTTCAAGTGGAGTGAAGGCCTTCGTTTATCGAAAGGGAAAGTGACTTGAAAGTGGGCCTCTCGTTCATGGAAGGAATCGAGAGGAGATTTTAGCTGTGGTCCAAACTATAAAAAGGTTTGACCGTATGACAGTAGGAATGTGATTACAAATCATAATGGAAGTTTGACCAGACTTGGCCTAAGGAACTTTGTTAGGCTCGTCGTGAACTGATCTGATAGTGAGGGACAGTGAGAATTCTTTTATGAGGAAAGATTGATTCTAAAGAGTAATCAAATCTCATCTCAACAAGAGAGTATTTAGAAGATTACTGCAGGGGTTCTCTATGACCAGATTTGAATTATTTAGAGAACAGCTGGTTGGTTTCGGGTTATCCTTAAGAATATCATATGTGGTATTCTCTAGGAACTTCCCATTTAATAATCTGTTTTGAGTGTACTAAGGGTAGTACTTCTTCAGAAACTTGCCATTTATTAGCATCATGATCTTATCACCGTCTTTAGTGATTAGGCGATATGCACCGTTTGAGTAGACTGTCTCTATCACGAACGGTCCTTCCCATTTGGGTTGGAATTTACCTTTTTTCTTAGAATTGAGTATCATGGGCCGCCGGATGGCCAGAACCAAGTCTCCTTCCTTAAAGCTTTGTTGTTTAACTTTCTTATCGAAAACACGAGAGATTCTGGCTTGATAAAACTCAATTTGTTGTTGATCCTACAAGCGTTTTTCGTCTAACATCTCGAGTTCTTCGAGACACTTCTGGTGTTGTTCTTCTGTTGTCATCCCTGTTGCAAGAGCGATGCGAAGGGATGGAATCTGAATTTCCAAAGGGAGAACAGCTTCGCGTCCGTACAGTAGTGAATACGGAGTGGTTCCGGTGGGCGTGCGGACCGTGGTATGATAGGCCCAAAGGGCTTCGCCAAGTTTATCATCCCAATCTCACTTGTTAATTTTTATGAGTTTTGACAAGATCTTTATGATTGTCTTATTGAACGCTTCAGCTAACCCATTTTCCATAGGATTATATGCTGTAGAGGAGATGTCTTCAATCCTGAATTTTCCGCAGAATTTAATAAAAGCGCTGCTTACGAATTGAGAACCGTTGTCGTGTATAATTCGTCTTGGAACGCCATATCGATAGATGATATGGTGCTTGATAAATTTGACGACATTGTTTGTCTTCACTTCTTTGAGTGGGGCTGCTTCGGCCCATTTCAAAAAATAATCGGTGATTGCCAAAATGAAGTGGTCACCTTTAACTGATGGTGGGAAGATAGAACCAATGATATCCATCCCCCAGGTCTCGAATGGCCATGAAGTAGTCAAGGGGTGGAGGTGTTCCGGGGGTTGATGCATATAATTCGCGTGTATTTGACACGCATAGCATCGTCGAGCGTAGTCAACCACATCTTTGACCATGGTTGGCCAATAGTATCCCATACTTCTGAGTCGGTCGCAGAGTTGGGGACCGGGTTGATGTGCACCGCAGATTCCATCATGAGCTTCTTTCAGAGCCTCTTCTGCCTCCCTGGTTGAGAGGCATCGGAGTAACAGCCCATCGTATGCACGACGATATAGTGTATGGGTTATTGAATTATAATAGAATCTCGGAGCTCTTCTTCGAACCGAATCCTTTTTTCTTACGTCCTGTGGAAAAATACCATGCACAATGTAGTCAATTATAGGAAATCTCCAGTCTCGGGGCTCAAGATCGACCTTAGCTGTATATGCTTCCTTAACATGAATGGTGCACTCTGGCACAAACAATTGGTGGGTTCTGACGGTAATGGATTGTTCCGAATCAGGTAGTTGTGCCAAAGATACTGATAATGCTGCTAGCGCGTCTGCGTATGCAGATTAAGAATGGCTTACCTGACTTCGGTGCCACAAGAACAGGAGGATTCGCCAAATACGTTTTGATGTCCTCGAATGCCTTTTGACAGGTGTCATGCCAGATGAAGGATACACCTTTCTTGGTGAGTTTAGAAAATGGCTGACATTTCTCAGATAGGTTTGAGATGAACCGTCGTATATAGGCCAGCCGCCCCTGCAATCCTCGGAGTTCTTTGAGATTTCTCGGGGGTTGCAACTCGTGTATTGCTTTTACCTTGTCGGGGTTGATGTGGATACTCGTCGTAGGGACGACAAAACCTAGAAACTTACCACTGGACATTCCAAGGAAAGATTTGGTGGGGTTCATCTTTAACTTGTGAGTTCGCATAAGCTCGAACATAGTCCTTAGATCTTTGATATGATCGTTTTTATTACGGCTCTTCACTACCAAATCATTGACATAGCATTCGACAGTTTTACGAAGATGTTCTTGAAAAATCTTAGACATTGCCCGTTGATAAGTGGCGCCTGTGTTCTTTAACCCAAAAGGCATCACTGTATAACAGAACACGCCGAGAGGTGTCCTGAATGCGGTATGTTTTTTATCTTCCGGGTACATCTTGATTTGATTGTAACCCGAAAACCCATCCATAAAGAACATTTTCTCAAACCCACACGTGTTATCGATAATAACATCTGTGATAGGGAGAGGGAAATCATCTTTTAGACACGTATTATTCAAGTCTCTAAAGTCAATGCATATCCTTATTTTTCCATTCTTCTTGAGGACTGGAACAATATTGGCGAGCCAGTCCGGATGTTGTTCTTCCCGGATAAAACCAGAATCGATTAATTTCTTGACTTCTTCTTCAATCGCTTTCATGATTTGTGGGCAAAATCGTCTCTGTTGTTGTTTGATGGGTTTTGCATCCGGTTTGATGTTAAGACGGTGGGCTGCCACGTTCAGATCAAGCCCTGGCATATCTTCATAATTCCAGGCAAAAACATCTATGAATTCTATGATGAGGGAAATTAACTCCTCTTTTTCATCTGTTGAAAGACTATCACTTATAAATATTGGCTTTGGATTTGTCTCATCACCCATATTTATCTGGACCACTTTATCTTCGGTAGGAGGTTCTCTTTGCTCGAATCGATCTCCATACTGTATAGTTAGATAATGAATCCAGGGATCCTCCCAAGCCGGCAGTTGATCATCTTCTTGAATCATGGAAGGATCGACTGTGGTCATATTCGACATCAGGCCTTTGAGTACCTCTCCCAGGCTGACATCTGAATCCCAATTAGAGGAGTCAGATGAATATCCCTCTTGATTTGTTAACTGGTCTATGACTTGCCAACAGCACTCGTCATTCGAAGCATAACCCAGGCCCTTTTTATGGCCATACGAGGTGGAACTCGTGGGCCTCGACCAAAACAAAGACCCTCTTCAAGCGTAAAATTATATCCCCATTTTTTTATGAAATCACGTGCTTGTTGACTATATCTAGATGAATGAAGACCGGATCTCTCTTCATTTTCATCTTCGCTTGAAGAGAGATACGGTGGCGGAGATATTTCCCCTTTCCGAACACTAACTCCTTTTCACCCCCTGCTTTAGCAGGAATGACAAAGGTTGTTCCAAACGAGTCTTGGAAGCATTTTTTTCGTGAAGCAAGATGACTAAAACGGCATATGTATGTCAGGATTATCGTACAATCCCTCCATTACATTAGCCAAACACGATGAGTACTCTAAATCGCCATTTATTACTTCTTCGGCAAGTTGCCAATTACAACTACCGTCTGATGATTCACCATCGTGAAGATCGATTACAAAGGGTACAATGTCAGTACAAAACCACCATTGTAATCAAATCCTGCTTTTGTGTTAGCTTCTCCCGCGCTATCTGTGCCTTGAGCTGATGATTCAGTATCAGTTTCAGCACCGTAAAGGAGAGAATCGGTAAAGTAATTTTCCAATCCCTTAAACGGTTGCTTATCTGCGACCACCGTTTTGACTTTATTATTGGCATCTATGTATTTTAGACACTGATGAAGAGTAGAGGGAACTATAAGATTACCATGGATCCATGGTCGACCCAATAGTAAATTATGGGAAGTCTCCGTGTCGATTACGTAGCACGTAACTTCGGACTTTAGATCTCCAAGTTGGCATTTTATCCGGATTTTACCCAAAGGTCTGGATCCACTGGTATTGAACCCGTATATAATGGTACCTGTGGAAGCCAGCTTGCTTGCTGGGATTCTGAGATTGTACATCAACTGGAGTGGCATGATGCTAACAGCGGAACCCGGATCGACTTGGACCCGGTTAACAGTGCTGGAGCCAATGTATCCGGTGAAGTATAAAGGCCTATCATGCTTTGAATTCCTTACTTGCATATCATTCTTAGTGAATGTAATATGAGGGAATTGTTTAGCCGATAAATTACAAAGCTGAACTAGTGATTCTGTTTCCTCGCGGGCTGGCTTGACTTGAGTAAGGAACGCATCAGAATCGGCTAAAGCTTCTCGCAAGGCTTCTCTAGTATCCTTGGAGAGGCGCAATAACTCATATAAAGTTATTCTTGCTGGGATGTTAGCTAGCTAAGCCATGACATCAAAGCGATAAGGAGTGTTTGAACATCCCGGTTTATCTCTCCCAATCGGACGATGGAATCGAGACTGCTTCGGGTTCTGAGCTTCCTGGGGTTAAGGCTCTCTCTCTTTTTGCTTATTAGCCGATTTCTATTGAGATTTTTCAACTGGCGTAGGGGAGTCGTGACCACCCCCAGTTCAGTCAACGTCTTTGCTTTTGGGTCAGAAGTTTCGGGGTATTTATAATGATATTCATTCCCACCCCTAGTAACAAGAGCCTCTTGTTCGTCTTCCGAAAGTGACAAGGTGGGGATACCTTCATCATCTTTTTTAGGAATTGCTATGGTGGGACAGCAGGTCTTGCCTTTACCTCTGTGTTTCTTCTTAGATGAAGATCCTACCTATTGCTCATCTTCTAACAAGTCTGGATGGACCCAAAGAATTTTGCCGTTAGGAGTTATGTGTTGTACGAGTCCTTTTTGATGTTGTTCATAAGGATCATCGTTGACAGTCTTCATTTGTACTTTATACACGGGCTCTGGCTAAAACCATGCCAGAGGGACAGAGCCAAATCTAATGAAAACGGCGTTTGCACCCACCTTCTTTTCCTTAGGCTGCTTCGGAGTGATGATTCCAACATCGATCAAGGCCTGAATCTTATCCTTAAGAGCATATCACGTCTTTGTAGGATGATGGACTGTTCTGTGAAATGTGCAATATCGCGGATCCGTAATTTTCTTAGCTCCTTCAGGATCAGCGATCGGAGGCAGCTTAATTTTATTATTCTCCAGTAAATACTTGAAGATACCAGGGACCTCGTCTTCTTTGAAGGAGTATTCCTTTGGAAATTTGGGCTCAGAAGTTTTCTATTGCCATGGAGGTCGTTGTTGCCATTGAGGCGTTTGTTGCTTTGGCGCTTGTTGCTGTGGCTGCTGTTGGGGTTGTAATTCAAATGTCTGATTTGCGTCTACCGCATTTGCCGGTCCATTCCCTTTACCACGGGGGGTAAAGTTCTGTTTTTGGGTATTATTTGCTGGTTGTCCCCTTTTAGCTTTCTTCCTTTTGAGGAAGCGTTCCGCCTGCTCTCCTCGCACCTTTAACTCTTTCCATGTCTTGGATGGTGCAGTGCCCATAGCTTCTAATACATCCAAGGAAAGGCTATTGTGGCATGTTTGGAGGATGAATTCCTCCGTGACCGGATCCTGGAAATTCATTGCCTTGTTCCGGTAGCGCTTAACAAAATTCTCAACGAGCTCTCCATCTTTCTGCTTCTCCTCAAAGAGTGTTCCGATCGATACTTCGGTGTCGTCATCGAATAAATTAGCAAGAAACATGCTTTCCATATCATCCCATGTATTAATACTTCCCTGTTTAAGCCGGCGGTACCAATCAAAAGCAGCTGCACGAAGGGTTCCCACGAACGATCATACCATCAGAGGTTCATTGCCCGAAATGATCCCTAGGTGGGACTTGAAATAAATCAAGTGTTGGGTAGGGGAACCCCTCCCATCGAACGGTGTGAAGTTAATCAAACTGAACTTCGGTGGGTATGGAATGGAGTCCCATTCTCTCGGGTAGAGACACGGAATGCCAGTCTTTTTTACCTCTTGAGCAGACATCAAAGCATTAATTTTGCTTTCCAAGTCTTTCATCTTAAGGTCTTCGCCTACCTCTCTCTTCTGGCGACTTTGGGTATCGGTGCCACCCCCAGCGTTAAGGATACCTTCGATATTTTTATTCTCGGGTGGAACCTCGATATTGATATTTTCCTCTACTTCTGAGTCGCTATCTATCTGATTAGTAGTCGGGCGACGACTAGATTCCCCGCGCTGTTTTGTCAACTGCTGGAGTTGTTGTGCATGTAAGTCTTTAACCCGTTGCACAACCATCTCCATTTTGATTTTAAAGTCCTCTTTCTGCTTTGCCAAAGCTTCTTGAAGAAGTTGAGCCATCTGTTCAGTAGTGATCATGAATGACTCTCGAGTCTGTCCTGTACTAGACACAGTGGCATCTGAAGCGATCGCAGAGTTAGCATCTGACATTTCGTCATCTGAGGACTGTCCCCTCTGAATTCTCCTATAATCCCTAGGCTTGATAGCCCCGGTTTGTAGCCGAGTCAATCGCTGAGATATTTGTGGAAAAGGTTCGGGGTTGAAGCGTCTCGTGGATTTTCCTGCCATGTTAATCGTGAGTTCTGAGAGTTCACGTTCTTGAACGATCGGCTTTCTTTTACGGAAACGTTTTGATTTGTGTCCCAACGTTCCTGTAGAAAGTCTTTCAAAGACCAAAATCCTTTGCGAGGCGGTTTTGGAGCAGTTACACTCTGATAATACTGCCTTAATAAGTTTGGTACATGGGCAAAGAGAGTCCATTTCCTGGGTATTTCTCTTACGAGATTTATTCATACCCCCAGCCTGATAGTACAACTCATCGATATGATTATCGGAGCAACCTATCTTGTGCTGGCATGATTCCCCCATTCTGATGTTATCGTCTTCTGACAAACATAGCTCTCTTTGAGGGTATGATGCCCTGTCATTATCTTCAAGAGCCGCTCGTTTAGAACCACGCCTTCATGCGCGTGAGGACCCAACAGGCTCTTGAACTTCTACCCGCAATCCAAGTCGGGTGGTTACTGGTGCTTTCTCCGTAAGAGAGATCTTTGACTTACTGGGGAGTCACGTACAACCCCCAGTCTGACGAACCATACGGGGTTCATCTTTATGCAAAGGACCAAGACGATCTGTAATGCTTACTTTGAATCGGGACAGGTCCACGCTGCGGCAGGGTTCTATCAAAGGTGAGGAAGTCATCAGAATAGTAACAGGAGCTATTAGAGACCCAAAAAAGATCGCGGGAGATGAATTTTCTGCAAACAGGTCACAGCTGGCTTGGAAGTGGCGTGGGCCAGCAGCTGGTGGCTCGGCCTTGGCCGAGCCAGTGTTTGGTGGCTCGGCCTTGGTCGAGCCAGCACTTGGTGGCTCAGCCTTGGCCGAGCCAGGGTTTGGTGACTCGGCCTTGGCCGAGCCAGTAGTTGGCGACTCGGCCCTGGCCGAGCCAGCAGCCGATGACTTGGTTCTTTCGGGCCTTGTTTTGGATTTTGGCCTCCAGATTTGACGTGGTTTCGTCAGTTTGTCGTCTGCACCGTCTGTTTGTAACTTCCTGGCTTCTTGCACCAGAATTCTTACGTGCGCGAGTAAAGTGTGGCGCTTGTTGATCCGTTCTTCAAGAGTTGAACGTGTCCTCTTAACGGGGACCCATTCATTCGCCGTTGATTTAGACCAGTCACCCCCTTGCTGCCATAGCGGTTGGCGTCTTTTAGACTTCAGATCCGCTTCACAGCGGATTCCATCAACTAGCTCGGAAGCTTTGGCCAATTGGCGTGCAAGGCATTGACGCCGTCTTTGACGCACTCTCTTGGATAAGGTCAGCTCGTTTTCAGTAGCAGTTTCAGCTTTGCAAGGTGTGCCTTGAGCTGCTGCTGGATGAGGTTCTTGGTTTTGAACCTTCAAATCCAAGTGTCCTCGACCTTTCCTTGTGGAGTTTCTCCTATTCTTGCGAGGGGAAGATGAATGGGAAGAGGAGGATAAGTATTCCTCATATTTTGCCTGGTCGAACTCGTACTCGACCTCCTTGTTAATCGGGATGATGATCTTTGGTTGCGACACTACAGCTTTGGCAGAAAAGCTGTCGGCTCCCACTGTGGTCGCCAGTTTGTTTGTGTCAAAAGTTGCCTTTTCCATTGCTTTCAAACCTGTTACACTGTTTATCAATTACAAGTTCAAACTGAAAGAAAAGTTGATCTTTTTATAAGATCTTCTTACAATGAAAAATAAAGATTACAACTTTATCAAACAAAACGCAGCAGTAGTTTATCTCCCGCTGTTTTGCGTCGGATCTTTGCCTGTGCCAGGGACGCGTTAGTCCGTGGACCACCGCAGATCAAATCCGATAGACAATTAATTACGTGTAAGACCCCGTTGATTTTGATGATTCATATATGTAAATATTAGTGAAACATAATATTTAATATATAACAAATATCATTATGGTAGGGTTGTGCATGACAACTAGTATTTTAAGCTTATGAGGATGTGTATATGCCTCAGGTATGAGGATGAGTTGCAAGTTTGCAAATTGTGTGCAAAAGGAATCGAAGTATGCAGATTTTTGTCCATGAGTCGACTCATAGCATGTCATGAGTCGACTGATCAGGTTGAGTCGACTTACGCCTGTCATAAGTCGACTCATGATATCGTGTCCTGTTCCCATTTTTCTTCTGCTGAGTCGACTCATAAAAATTATGAGTCGACCCATGACCATGAGTCGACCCATGATAAGGCATGAGTCGACTCATCGGGTTTTTCTGGCTTTTTGGGTCGGGTCTACTGGGTTTCGGGTCGGGTTTTATTGGCTCTTATATAATGTTTCCCACCCGAAAACACTCATTTCTCATCAGATCTCCCAAGAAACCCTAGCCCCTCTTCCCCTCTCTCAAACCCTAGGTGTTCTTGGTGGTCTTGGGGCGTTTTTGAAGAATTTTTCCGGCGTTTCTCTTGGATTTCAGCAAAGGGGACAGCCTTCCATCACATCTAAGGCGAGTAACATCTCGCCAAACCTCTCTCCCATGTTTTTATTAATTTATAGTAGTTTTTCATGAGTTTTATTGAGCCCAAGACTTATTTTCAAGTATAAAACAATGTTCTTGTTAGGGTGAATGCTAGAAATCATGTATTTCAGATTTTAAATCATCCCAATAACGTTTTTGAAGAAAACCCAGATCTGGAAATATTTTTAAGGAATAAAAATATGAGTTTTTATTTTGTTTAAATGCCCTCTTTCATGTTTAGGGGTTAAATGTTAGATTTAACATGCAAGTATTCGTTTCTCATGCAATGTATGAACTTTTCACTGCCTCATGGTTTAACAATGATAGTTAGGGAGTTATAGATCAGTATAATGGAAGTATGGATCGAGATGAACGAATTCAACTTATGTTCTATGCAGATTTCAGCCCGTGAGTCGACTCACGACTCATCATGAGTCGACTCATCAGGTTGAGTCGACTCATGACTGTCATGAGTCGACTCACGAAGTGTTGTGGTGTTTCCTTTTTGCTTCTGTTGAGTCGACTCGTCAGTATACGAGTCGACCCACAAGTCATGAGTTGACTCATAACTAAGCATGAGTCGACTCACGAAGTCGTTTCCTGTTGTCATTTACGATCTGCTCAGTCGACTCATCGACATGCGAGTCGACCCATGAGGCTTGAGTCGACTCATGAGTGTGCATGAGTCGACCCATCCGAGATTTTCCTGTTTTCTTGGTGTTTCTGTTTAATCACATGCTGTGTATATATATATAGTTTGAGCTCATATGTTATATATGTAAGATGACCTTTTTCCTAACACAAAGTTTAGATTTGTATAGCAAGGCACGTACAAGAGTTGAATGGACACCCCATTACTAATGGTGACTTCATGGTTCATGTAAAGTCCTCGTGTTGGACTATAAGCTACTAAGTCCTCGTGTTGGACTATAAGCTACTTAGTCCTAGTGTTGGACATTCACTTTGCTTAGTCCTCGTGTTGGACATACATTGCTGCTTAAATCCTCGTGTTGGATATGCCTTGCCATCCGGTCCAAGCGTTGGACAACGGTCACACCCGGTCCAAGCGTTGGACAACGGTCACACCCGGTCTAAGCGTTGGGCAACGGTCACACCCGGACCAAGCGTTGGACAACGGTCACATCCGGTCCACGCGTTGGACAACGGTTATATTCAGTCTATGTTTTGAACACTTAATCGTTTTCGGACATAACACTCATGTGAGTTTGACGTGACACTTGCGGTAGCCTTGTCATGATTTCACTTATCGGTAGAGATGAGTTTGTATTCGTTTCCTTTATTGTTTCTTGTATTAGATCTCGGGTTTAGTATTTAGGGATTTACAATTTGAGATACAAGGTATATACATGAGGGTTTCCTTGTTTGGATTATTTCGCTCGACGTACCTATGCTCGTGTTGTAATTTCCTAAGTACCAAAAAACCCATTTGCTATTAGAATAATGATTTTATACTATTATGTAATAACTGTATTTTCTGTATACAACGGGCCCTTTCCCTGGGGGTTGGTTGTGATGTTGCTCGCTAGCGCTTTGACGCTCGTTGTCCCTCCCCTTTCAGGTGACGAGTCAGAAGCCCGGAGAGTCGCAGGTTAATGGCGATGCATTTTAGCTTCAGCTGTCTTTTTAGATATATTTTATTTATGGAGCTCCACTGTAGACTTTGTTTAGACATTTGAGGACTTTGTTCTAGATGTTGTAAAGGCTGTATGCCTTAATTCCTTTACTCAGGTTTATTGTATTTGAGACTTTGACTATGTACTCCAGTTTATTCATTTCAGACTTTGACTATGTACTTCAGTTTATTTCGTTGATGAAATGTGTTATGACCTATCATTTCACTCAGTATTGTCGATTTACTTTTACTTGCTTTGTACCTACACCTATTGTTGATTCCTCTAGAGAGATAGTAATTGTGATGGTGAAACATGTTATTGCACGGTGTGGTGCATGGCAGGTTTGACATTCTTGGTTTCACCTCGGACTGCAACCTTGTGTGAACCCAGGGGCGTCACATTACGCTCTTGTTTCACGAAGGAAACAATTGCGGAAGCGACAATCACGACCAAGCGAGATTGTGGCTCTTCTCGAGATTAAAACCAAGTTTAATCCGGAGGAAAGAAGGAGAAAGAATCACAAACCTTTCGAAGGGATTTCTTTATGAAAGTGTTGACCAAGATCTGATGATTCTCCTCTGAAATTCATGGTTAGCTGGACAATTGGACAGCACCTCGCCTTCTTAATTTCAGATCCTCTTGAAAGAAGACCCTGGACTTCTATTTATAAGCCTTTGGAGAGGTCCTTTTGAATAAGAATTGATGTTTAAACGTTATCTGCAATTAATAACCACTTAAACGCGTCTAGGGATAACCTTAAAACGATTAGGGAGGTTCTGGGATGAAAGAATCCTTAAAAATCATCGAAATCCGTGTTTGGGGAGGTTTTGTACTTAATAAGAGTCCTGGTGGCTCGGGACTGTGCGAGTCACCATTTGGTGGCTCGCATGGGTGCGAGCCACCAATTGGTGACTCGCACCTATGCGGGCCTCCGAGTGGTGTTTCGTTCATCTTTTTGATATTTTCGCGATTCGTGATTCTTCTAATTCCCTTGTTTTGCGCATGCTTCATCGCTTCGTTGACTTGTGCATTCTATTGATCCATTTCATACACTTACTGATGTTGGATAAATTCTCTCGACCTGGATGATAACGTTTATCGTCTTCTCCTTGTCTTGAACTGTGTTTGAGGTCCTATGGGCAATTTTTAACGCCTACAACCAAGTGGGAGTAAAAGTATAAATCACAGTGGGAGTGTTGACTTGTACGAATCACTCAGTGGGGGTTTTTTATGTCAAATGACGAGATATTGACACGAAGGGGATTTGGCAATTGCAATAGACTGTTCAAATTAAAATTTCTAGTGCTATGTCAGAACTTTAACAGCGGGAGTTTAGTTTTTATCACTTTGTTTGTAATGACCGGGTTATCCCTAAGAATATCACATGTAACATTCTTTCGGGAACTTTCTATTACATGAATTATCCACCCCCAGCTTTCTTTACGAAACTGGGTCCAATGTGGAGCACATTGTCCTCAGTTGCATGTTCGGGTTATCCTTAAGAATATAAGATTCTCTAGGAACTTTCAGTCAGAGGTAGGAAATAGTTTAGACTCATATACCTATTGGAGTATGTAGGGAGGAGTTTAACCTCAGACACATGTTGGAGGATTGAGAAGTAGTTTATACTCATATACTCTTTGGAGTCTTCATACGGATTAACTTGGCGTTATGACGCCAGCTTCAACCAAGATTTGGATGCTATTCTTGAGGGCGAAACAAACCTTGGTAGGATAAAGGATCCTCCTGTGGTACGCACAGTACTTTGGATCTAAAGTATTATTAGCTTCCTCATGATTTGCGATAGGTGGCAGCTTGATCATGTTATTTTCAAGGAGGGACTCAAAAATGGCCGTAACGTCTTCGTCCTTGAAGTAGTACTCTTTTTGGAGTCTTGGATCCGAATTTTTTTGCTGTCTCCAGGGTTGCTGTTGTGATGTCTGATTAGCATCAAAAGTTGGTGCAGGTCCCTTCCCCTTTCCACGGGAGGCGAAGTTAGATTTTGAAGGGTTAGCCGTTGGTTGACTTCTCTCGGCTTTCTTCCTTCTGAGGAAGCGTTCGGCCTGCTCTGCATGGACCTTCAACTCTTTCCAAGTCTTGGATAGTGCTACTCCCATAAGTTTTAAGATATCAATGGACAGGTTGTTATGACAGGTTTGGAGGATGAAGTCCTCTGTGACCGGATCTCGGTCATTCATTACCTTATTCCGGAAGTGCTTGACAAAGTCATCAACCATCTCTTTGTCTTCCAGTTTTTCCTCAAGGAGCGTTCTGATTCATACCTCAGTGTCATCATCAAAAAAATTTCCGAGGAATAAGGTTTGCATATCATCCCAACTATTGATACTTTCAGGCTTGAGACGGCTATAGGTGGAATTTCGGATCTCCCGAAATAGGGATTTTGTTTGTATTTATAAGAATAGCTTATTACAAACTAATGAATCGAAAATTATAATAGAAGCGGAGGGAATGCCCTCCTTGTGTAACGTGGAGTCTTTCGGTAGCTATAGGACGCCTCGCTCGGTTCTCGCACCGAGTCTGCTTCCCTTGGACGATCCGACCGAGGTTGCTGGTGAGCTTCAGTACGCAGTAGAAGCTCGAATCAGTAGAGTTCGAATCTCCGAGTTCGACAGCGATCAGGGCCCGAGACTGGGAGGAGACGCTACAGTGTAAAGATTATGCAAAGGGCTTGTCGTCGACTCCTTTGAGGGTCGAGAGCTAGTGGTTCAGTTAACTGATTGAATTGATCAATTAGCTACGAGTGAACTCTTGAACTTCTGAACCCCTTCTCTGAAGCTCGGAGAGGTTCTTAAATAGAGGAGAGATGGCGTGGCCGCTCCTTAAATCATGGGATATGACCATGTACTGTTGGGAGAGTAATCATGCCCTTGGCTTGTACCATGAGCAGCTGGTTGATGGGCTCGGAGCACTGTACTCCTTCCCTTCACGTCGTGAGGAGTGGGAAAGCCCATCCATGTACGTGCTATTGTGGCAGCCAGGCACTAGCTCGACGAGCTTGTTGATCGCGGGCAGATCCAGCTCTTGACTCGTGTAGGCGAGGAGAGCTTCAATCGGGAGCATGCAGGCGGACTTGGCGACTGCATGGATTTGATTGGTCGCTCATACTGTAAGTGGCTACTTGATAGGATCAGAGCACTGTACTCCTTCCCTTCACGTTGTATGAAATGGGGAGGCCCATCCCTGTACGTGGTATAGCGGCTGCCAAGTACTTTGGCGAGTTTGGCGAACTTGCCGTTTGCAGGCGAATCCGGCTCTTAACTCGTGCGGTCGAGGCAAGCTCCATGCAGGTGGACTTGGTGACTGTGTGGGTTGTACCGACCATTCGTACCATGGACGGCTACTTGATGGGCTCGGAGCACTGTGCTCTCTCTCTCTCTTCACGTCGTGGGAAATGGGGAGGCCCATCCTTGTACGTGGTATAGCGGTTGCCAAGTACTCTGGCGAGTTTAGCGAACTTGCCGTTTGCAGGCGAGTCGAGTAAATAGGTGACTTTGGATGATCTTAACTCGTGTGGGCGAGCCGATCATACAGGCGAGTTTGTGGCCAACAGATACGAGCGTATTTGGCAACCGCGTGGTCTAGGCTCGTGCTAGCGAATCAAGTCCAAGGGTGAGCCCTACCCTCAAATTGTGTGGGCGACTTCGACTCGTAAGCGAATTTCATGTAAGTTTGCGATGATAATTTTTACCGTCTACAAGACCCCCTTCAAAGTTTTCAGACCTAAACCAGCTTGCGTGTGGTCTGAAATACTTTGAATTAAAGAGTTCCTGGCGAAGCAAGTGTATTTGGTTCCCTTTAGGATTTTTAGCAAACCCTCAGCTATCAACGGGTTTGATTTACCTTTACTGATAACCGTTTGAATCGGGCTAGCTGTTCGAGCGAAAATTTGTACCTTTCTTCATTACTGATTCCATTGTACACACTTGGTAATTGTTTATCGATTACAAAGATCCGGTCTTTTTATAAGATCCGGTTACAACGAAAATCAAATAAAAAGAAAAGAAAAATTACAACTTTATTTCCTTATTTGTCGAACGAATCGCGAGCTCCTGTTTTGCGGTCATTCGCTTTGTGTGGGTTCTTTGCCTGCGCCGGGGTTATTTGCCGTGGACCACCGCGTGATCTCGATCCGGTCGGATCTACACGATATAACGGGTATTATTCCGCAAAGGGAGATAATAGCCGGGAGGGATTGTTTCACCAAGGAAACAACCGCTCAATCTCGGGATCTAAGAACCAAGCTTAGATCCGGAGTGTGATCGTGTAGATCTGAAGATCCGATCCTCTCGAACTCCTGCCTTATTTGGCGTTGTCGATCGCTGAGCACCGGATCTGGAAGTCCAAGTCTTCAAAGCCTTCGATGTTTGAATCTTGTTTAGATCTGAGTCTTCAATCCAGCAGGGCTTCGCCTCCTCCAAAATCCAACCTCTGAAATGAACCAACACAAGGCCTATTTATA
>BQKN01051667.1:44902-70094 GCA_022839385.1 Asparagus kiusianus | reverse complement strand
TCGTCGAGCTGTATTGTGGGACCTATAGGCAATTTTATACGCCTACACTAGCCATACTATTCCCCTCAGTATGATGAGTTGTGGAGTAGTTTCTCTTAGGCTAAGTGCTAAGATTTCTACTCTAAACCTCAGCCGTCTGAGGCATGGGTTTGAGTGGGGCCCTTCCATTGCTGGTTCGAAACTCTGGACGAGTCGTGTTCTCCAGAATTCGTCTTCAAAGGCGAACGAATAGTTCAGGCAAAATTCATTTTCTGTGGGGTCAAGCCAATGTCTTTGTGGGCAAAGCCATTCCTTCAGACGGAATTCGACCTATCGGGACGTGAGCCACGTGTTTGTCGGTGAAGCCTCGTGCCTTCCAGCAAAGGCGACGTGGGGCCATCAGGTCGTCTTAACTGCGATCTGACAGTGTGACGTCGGCTTCGTGCACCTCGCTTGATGATGAATTGTGGCCGTGGTTTTCGAATTCAGCCGTTAGATTCAGTTGTAGATTTTGGTTCGGGTCCTGGGTTCGGTCCGGCCCATTTCCTGTTTCGACGGCTCTTTCGTGACCAAAAAAAGGGAACAAACTATGGAGAGTAATATGGGCCGTCGATTTTAATCGTGGCCACGTCTCCCAACCGCCAGTGTTTCGTTGATCGTGGCCACATGAGCATTTCCTCCTTTAAATAGGCTTCGTTCCCCTCCTTTGGAAGCTACTGCGCTTTGGAATTTTGTTTCGTGAAAATTTTCTAAGGAGAAAGAATTCCCATTTCGTCCCCGACTCTCAGACATGGCGTCGAAATCCAAGAAATGCGTTCTAAGGGGAGGAGGTCCTGGATGCTATTCTGATCGCCTCGCCGCCGGTACGATCGCCAGCGTGCCTGAGACGCACTTGGGTAAGTCGAAAGGTTTGTCTGACGACTTCGCATTAACCGCCAACGTTAGGTCGGGGAGGGCGAGCATTGCTCGTCATCCTCCGTGGACTCCGCCATTTTTTGGCAGTTTCCCTGATTTGGATAAAATCGGCCCTTTTCAGGCGGATTTTGCATTCATTTGCAGAGGGTGGCTTCTGCCTTTATAGGTGAAATTTGGCCCCTATCGTGCGAAGGCGAACTCGTTTTCGACAGGCGAGTTTGACTTTTGTCTAGTAAAGATGAATACAGTCTATACAGGCAGGTCTCATCTTTGTCAAGTGGATTTCGCTTTTTGACAGGCGGATTTATATTTAACTGGTGATTTTGCCTGCTTTGGCTTGCCCCTAGGGCGGATTTCGTCCTGATTCTTTGGTTCTGCTTTGCAGCGACCTTTTCTAACGAGGCTCTTCAAAAGGGCGTGGCCATCGGTCTCGCCGAAGGTACAGGCTATATGGCACCTCCTCGATTACCTTTCTTGGATCCGGTATCCGTGTTTGTTGCCGATAAGCCGGACGGACTGATAAAGAGAGTCACCGACGGGCACTATTTGACGCTGCGTGAGTTGACTACTGACGCGGTGTTGACAGACGAGGCTAGGAAAGAACTCAAAAAGCCTGAGTTTTTGTTTGGTGATGCCACGACCGATCCTTCAGCCCTATTGCTCAGAGAGAGCAGGTGGCTCCGCGTAGTGGACGGGGTCCACTACTATCTTCCCAGCATGCCGAGAGGGTTCTCGATTGTTGAGTTGCGGTCCCTTGCGGTCCTAAGAATGATGAATTGGGATTTGACCCTAACTCAAGATGGGGTGACCTGTGGTGTCTTTACGGGTTCCACGGCTGGGTACGGGGTGGACAGCTCCTGCAAACGTATGACAGATCTACATCCTGGCCTACCGTTTAACGAGTTGCCCGCCGAGGAGACGACAGCGGTTGTGGAGACCTTCCGTCATCGTTTCTTCTAAGCTAGTGGGAGATTTCCCCTAAAGGACTTTAGAGCCCCGGGGTGGATCTACTCTATGCCTGGTAGCAACACCTAGTGGTCTAAGATTACTGACTACATTTTGGCCGAGAACTCCGACCTCATGGATTCAGAGCTGTACGTAGCCATTCAGGCCACTCGACATGGCTTGAAAATTAATAATCCTCAGTTCCACAACATCTTAGAACTGTATTGTACGGACAGTGGCACGTTCTTCACCCCCAACGGTGAACTCGGCATAACCCTTCATGAGATGTATGACGTGTCAGGGTTGCCTTTGGGAAACTTCCCGTACGAGGAGTACGTCCCAGGTCAAGATGAGATTGACCAACTTTCAGACCGCTCCTCCTTGGTGGTTGAGACCCTATGGGAATTGCTCTGCCACTACCATATATGTCTCAACACCTTAGGGGCAGTAGACCACAAGATCAAGAAGAAGAGGGCTCCGGGGATCAGCCATAAAAACTGGGCTGATTACTTATTCCCGGAGAATGATATCAAAGGAAGGTCTACTCTGCCGCTGGGCAAGTGTGACCAGGCCGAGGTGGAAAGGAGGACAGCCGATGGTGGAGCCACCATGACTCTTGAGCATGACAAGGGTGGATTCAAATTTGGAACGGTTCTACACTCGTTCCATCACCAGGCCAAGTCCCTTTAATCTGGCAAGGCCCTGTTCGCGGGGTACCTCATGTTGTGGCTAAAGAGGTGCGTGGTCCCTACTCATTTCTTTAAGGCATTTCCAATGGAGGTCGTGTATCCTGCGGTTCGCGCAGCATACGGGAAGTCCTACGCGTTGGTGTCGGTGATGGTGGCGTGTATCCATCGGGGACTCCGCATATTGACGGCCCAATTTTGCCACGTGTCGATTGTCGACGAAGGGGAAGGGGAAGTCATCAGGACCCCTAACCCTAGAGTGAGGTTGTCGTACACTTACTTGATGACATGGTTTGTCTACCACTGCGAGTGCTTGATGAGCGCCCCAGCGACTCTTCAAGGAGACAGGTTTGTTCCGTTTGTCCAGCGCCTGGAGAGATGCTCTTAGAAGTGCAAAGACATCCCCGACGCACGGAAGACGCTCTCCCACTTCGGCCATTATAATTTTCACTGCTTCTTCCACTACTTCAGTGGAGGAGGATATGGAGAGTCTCTTAGGGACGTATCGACAGTGGACCATCACACCGTTCTTTCCTGTGGTGCTTTTCGATGGTTGGTAAACATTCGACCGGGGTATCATATCCTACGAACAGGCTCTGTGTGCTACCTCGAACCGTACATCCCTTGTAGGTTCGCTCTCCAGTTTGGGTATGACCAATTGTATGTGAGAAACATCAATCCCCACTTATACTTTGAAGGAGGGCTAGTGGATGATGCCCGGGGATGGTTCTGGACTCATGCTGGCGGTACTCATGCTCATTTCGAGCTACCTACAAAGGATCATGATTTGCACCATACGCTCCTATACTACCGGTGGTATCGGGGCGCTAGCGCTACTCGTGAGGGTTTCTGGTTCCAGAGTTCCTGTTTAATAGAACACGGGTATCGCCCAAGAGGAGCTTCCCATCCCTCGAGGTGGAAGGGGCGTCAAACTGCTAGAGAGTGGTTCTCAAAAGATCCTGCTGAAGACACCAAGCATTTTGATGTAGGTCTGGATGACTCCGGGACCCTTGAGACTCAAGCTCCGTCCCCTGGCCCTTCGCTGGACCCGCCGGTGGGCAGGGAGAATCTGATGAGCTAGTTCGGGCAGGTGAGCGTCTGGAACAGGCCCAGAGAACGATAGCTTGACAGATGGGGATGCCCCTCCTATCTCTTGGTAGCTCGTTTCTCTCCAAACGACAGTGAGAGACAGTGGCCGAGAGCTCCCGAGTGGAGGCGTCCAAGAAGGCCCGTCGTGAAGAGATGGTTGAGGCTGCCAGAACGGCGGAAGGTCAGGATGATGCTGCTCGGGTGGTCATTCCTAGAGTGACTCCTCCCGTGAGGCTGCGTATGGGGACTTCAACGACCCCTACGATCACAACGGAAGGTAATCTCTAACACCGTGTCTTTGGGCGTAAGGTCGAATCCGTACCACATGACATTTGTGTTGACTTAATGTAGGTACTGTTGAGAAAGTAATCTCCATCCCTTCCGACGAAGTGGAGGGAAGTGGAGACGAAGAAGGGCTTGGTGGCTCAGGTAAGAGTAGGATCTAGCGTTGTTGATCCGTTCATGCTAGACCGTCAGCGGGGCTCTACTCGGGGTATTTACTAACTTACCTCTTATATTCGCAGCTGACCCTCCCTATAAGGCTACTGGCAAAGAAAATCTCCTATCTTGGGAGGGCCGTTCGACTGGAGAGATGGGTGAATCAGAGGTGGAAGACAACGCCTTGATTCATGAGGTAATATCGGGCGAGGAGGAAGTGTCGGCTCCTGAAGGGGCATCAGACCGATGAGGGGAAATCCGTGTTCCTAACGAAGCGTTGGTTAGGGGTGGAGCACCGGCACAGGAGTCTCTGAACCAAGAGGAGACACCTACTCGGCTGGTAACTGCTTCCTCATCCTTAGTGGCCGTCGGTATTGCAGCTGATACTCTAGTGATGTCGGCTGGCGCTTCAGTCATGATTGCATCTGCCACCACTTCTACCGTCATGACTACCAGCCCCTCGATCGTGGCCTCTACTATGGCGTCTGTGGCGGATGAGGCTACCCTCTCTCCTTTGGAGCATTTGCGCAAAAGAAAGGTGGCTCGAGCCCTTGCTAAATTCCAGGACACTCTCGCTGACTGTATCAAGCTCGCATTGGAAGAGAGCTCCCCCTTTGAGGAGTTCAAGGAAGACCTTGATTATGACATGGCCTTCTTGATCAAGAAGCTTGGTGCCACTGCGGCTAACCCATACTTCAAGCGTTTGGAAGAGGTAGAGCGGGCTATCCGACAGCTGCTTACCCTTCGCGCGGCGAGCTCCGAGACCGTTCGCCTTGCATCTAGCGAGGTTCAAGCAGCACCAGAGGAGCGTGATCGCCGACTGGATTAGACAATGTCATTGGAGGCGCGGTTGGCGGAAGAGTTGGAGCGGGTCAAGACCGAGAACGAACGAGTGAGCCTGGAGCAACAAAAGGCTGACTCTCGCCTCTCTCACTTGTCTTCGGAGATAGTGAAGACCAAGCAAATCATCGCTAATGTGCAGGCCTCGCTAGTCAATCAGGAGAAGACTCGCGAATGGCTGATGGGGGAGTTGGAGGAGTTGGGGTCTTGACGGCAACTAATCGTCGGTTCCATTGAGGAGAAAGACCGAGCCCTCAAGGAGGCCAGGCACACCATCCAAGACTTAGTTTTGCTCTCTAAGGAGGATCTTCGTCTAGAGATTTTGAGGAGGTTCGAGCTCAAGCGTGCTGAGGAGATTCGCGAGGCGGAGTCGTGGCTGAGAGACTTGTAATTTGCTTTTGATTCCGCCGTTGTATTCAAATTTCTTTTCATGAATGGAATTATCCTTTTGTTTCCTAGTCATTATTACTTTTGTACACGCCTCCCCCTTTTTTGTCATTGTCTAATGTGGATCCGCACCAGTCAGAGTTTGGTCACAGCAGAATCCTAGCTGCAGGAGGATTCTAGCTGTTGGCGGATTTCAACTACAGGCTAAATTAGGATTGGCCTGAATTCCATGGTGGTGAGTGAGCCTGACTGGCTCAACCGTCAGACGAGCTTGAACCATATGAGTTCAAACGACGAATTCGGCCCTGGGTGGGCTCCGCTCTTAGCGGGCCATGTGTCAATCTACGCATTTAATACGCTCGATAGTTAAGATGACGTGGGTACGTTGTTTCTCATTAAAGATGGCGTAGTGGGCCTCTTCATCCTCCATGCCCGATCTGGGTCGTTGACGAGAGATCGTGTCCAGGAACCATCGAATCTCGACCGTTCATCAGTATCCCAAACCGTTCGGCCTTACTTTCCAACTGTTCGATTTTGAACGGTCTGATCGAACGGCGGACAATCGTCCAGGCCATGATTACATAACGCCCCTCCCTCTTGTTTAAAGGAGGTCATGGTTTCCTTGTTATCTTCTCAGGAGAAAACAAACACTTTCTCTCGTTGCACTCGAAATGGTGCCGAAAGTGAAGTGAGTCGCTTCGAAAAAAGGAAAGGGGGTATCCTCTTCGGGTGCTGCCGAGGCCGGCGCTGCCGAAGGTGTCTTTCTTTTGTGAGTCAAGTTGATACTTCTCTTTTCTAACTTTTGTTGTGTTGCCACTGTGTTGTGTAGTTCAGGAAGAAGCGCCGACCACTGAGGAGCGTGCGGTCGAGCCCATCTTGATTTCTGATGACGAATCTGAAGGAATGGTGATTCCTCTGCTTCGAACCCTGCCCACCGTCTGGGTCTGAGCCCTGCCTCGAAGTTTCGCCCATTGCGGCGCTCGCTCCGGGTCAAGAGTTTGTCTCCTCAGATTCCTTGCCTATACAAACCCGCGTCGAGGAATTTGAAAATGCTATGAAGCAGGTAATTTCCCTTGTCAGTCTCAGCATGGGGACCTATGATGACTTCAAACAGTCTCTCCTGGATCGTGTGGCCGATCTCAGGTGGCTGGGCGAACGCCGACTTGCCACACGTTGTGTGCAGGGGCTCCTTTTTCTGGAGTCACGCCTGACGAGTCTGGAGACCTTGCTGCGAGAGGGTCCGGAAGCTGATGTTGAGCCCCTCCTGTCTCGTATTAGGCATCAAGAGGCCTAGGAACAGGAAGTCCGCTCCAGGGAAATAGCAGACTTGGAATCCCATATTGCCTTCTGGGTGGGTCAGTATCGCTCACTGGAAGAGCAGATAGGTGACATCACTTCCACCATATCTTGCCTGAGGGTCGACCTGGAGCATGCGGAGACGGCCCTGAGAGAGCTTCAATCTGAGAGGGTAAAGGTTAGCTAGACTGCTGAGGAGGAGACTCGAAGCCTCCAAGCATTGCACCAGGAAGATGCTGCCGCCAAGTCAAGCTTTGAAGATCGGGCCCAGAAAGAGGCTGAAGACAAAGCTCGAGAGGAGCATGCGGGAAGGGTAGCCGCGATTAAAGCAGAGCTTGCATCCTTTAGCTTGTTGGACTAGGTTCCAAGGCCTAAGACATTTTGCTTCTTTTTTTTGCCTTTGACGTTGCATTATAACTTATTTGATTGTGAAGTCATAACTTTGTTCAAATGTACTATCTTAAGATAGGAGGAATGTTACGCTCTTTTTGTTTCCCAAATGTGTTTGTGCATGAATTGTTGTTGCTTCTCACCTTTTGGTTTTTATCTCTCTTGGTCAGGCTATTGCAGGTAGGCCTTTAGCTATAGATGAATTCTAGAGCTGGATTCTATACATGGGCGAATTCAAACCGATGGTGGATTCTCACTACAGGTGAACTCAAGCCGTAGGCGAACTTTAGCCATAGGTGAATTCTGACCGTAGCCAAATTAAGTCGAAGATGGAATTAATGCTGGTTTGGGGAAACCACGTGTCTGACCGTGATCTCGAGTGCCTGCCAGCTGGACTGACATTGGCACGTCATTTCACATTAAAGACAGTGTAATGGGCGGTTTGGCTGTCCAATCTGGACCGTTGGATGACAGACACGTACTTGATCTATACGTCATACATTGCCTTTCTTTCTCGTTGGAGGGGGCACCGCGTTGATTGTCTTCTTCTTGTTCAGGATGGCACCGCGAGCGAAGGCGTCTGATGCGAAGAGGGTAGGGGGTGATGCCTCTCCTTCGGCTCCCACACCTGATCGTGATTCGGGGTCCAAACCTTCGGGCCCTGTTCTGGCTCAGTTAGAGGAGTTGGAGAACACCGTGAAGCAGGTGATCTTGCTTGATGATCAGGGTCAGGGTACTTTCACAGAGCTAAAGCAGTCCCTCTCGGACCGTGTGGCCCGCCTCCGTTGCCAGGGTGACTTGATGCTCAGAGTACGGTGCTCAATGAGGCTCATCGATCTGGAATTGCTTCTGACGAAATTGGAGGACTTACGACATGCGGATTTGGAGCCCGAAGTAAAGTTGTTCTTGGTTCTAGTCTGCCGTTATGCCATGTGACAACAAGAGTGTCGAGAGCAAGACATAGAAGATAAAGAGACCCTTATTGCTCGTCTGGATCTTCGGCACCGTCTATTGCAATCTGACATGGAGTCTGTCATCTCTTCAATCTTTTTGGGTACGATCTCGCGCGCAGAGGGGGAATCGGTCTTGACGGGCCTGCGCATTCTGAGCAAGACATTGCAAGGTGATCTTGCTAGGGAGAGGCATAGCCTTCCGTTGCTGCTTCAGGAGGATGTCGTCACTAACGCTTCTTTCGAAGCGCGGGTCTGGCAAGAGGCAGAGCAAAAAGCTCGCGCCCTGCATACGGAGAAGATAGCTACCGTTAGAGCCAAACTTGCATCTTTCAAGCTCCTAGAATAAACCCGTAGGATAGGAGTAGATTCAAGATGTTCTGTTTCATGTTTTGCTTCTCGAATGTAATGTTATGACTCTCCTGGTTGTAAAGTCCTAACTTTGTTCAAATGTACTGTCTAGAAGAATCTAATGAAGTTTGTACTTTCTCGTCACGCACATATTCTTTTCATATTTTGTTGTGTCGCCATTTAGTGTCTTGCTCATATAATCGCCGGCGATTTCATGCCATAGGCGAAGCTCAGGTCCAGGTGAGTTCTTGTTACAGGCGAACTAACGAGTTCGTGTTGTAAGAGAAACTTAAACTGATGGCGAGTTGAGGGAAACTCGCGTGTTGGCGAGTTGAGGGAAACTCGCGTGTTGGCTTTACGTTGAAAACTAAACTCGAATGCTGGCGAGTTCACGCTACAAACGAAACTTGAGCGCGGGCGAGTTTGCGTCGAAAGCTAAACTCGAATGCTGGCGAGTTCACGCTACAAGCGAAACTCAAGTGTGGGCGAGTTTGCGTCGAAAGCTTAAACTCGAATGCTGGCGAGTTCACGCTGCAAGCGAAACTCAAGTGTGGGTGAGTTTGTACTACAGGCGAAAATTTAAACACAGGCAAATTTATGCCACGTGTCTGCCTACAGACCCAAATGCTTACCAGCTAAGGTGCTGCGGGCGCGTTAGTGCTCATTAATTGCGAAACGACGGGACGCTTCGCCTTTCGTGCTTAATCCGAACGGTCGGTTTAGAGTCCCAAGAGCCGTGGCTTTTATGGGCATTGAGCTCGAAGCGTCGTGAGACATCTGAGCCGCTCGATCATTTGGGATAGCGAATTTCAACCGTCAGGCTTTTGGCTATATGATGTACTTGCCATCCCTCTAGGTGGGTTCTCGTATTTACGAAAATTCACCTCTAAAGAGAAAGCTCTAGAATCCCCTTTGTCCAATGGCCTCCGAAAGTGTTGGCTCCTCCTCCTCTGTTGCTGATGCTGGTTCAACGCCGCCCTCGGTTGCAGACCCATCCCGAGGGTCTTTTGCTCCGGCTCTTCTTCCTCCGAGAGTGTCAGTCGTCCTCCGGCAGCGGGAGTATGCCGTACGCAGGACGGCCATCATTGTTAGCGAGGGCGCCGGTCGGTATTACGACATGCTCTCCTTCATAGAGGAGAGCTTGGAGGAGATCTGACGCGTAGGTGGTCCCCAGCTCACGTGGCGATGTGAGCGGGAGCTTCAGCATTTGGAGGGGCTAATGTACCGCTTGGAAGAGCTGGTGTAGGCTGACGCTGAACCAGCGCCTCTCGCCATGAGCGCTCTGTTTGAGCGCGAGGACTTGGCGAAGCGGATTCTAAAGCAGGAGGCTTCGTTTCGATGTCTGCACAAGAGACATCGAGCCATACTGGCGAAGATAGATGCCTATGTGGATGACAGCTTCTTCCTAGATGCCGGATCCCTTGAGGGCGAGGCGAGGCTAAAGCGGCTCGAACATAAGAAGATGCAGATTTACCGGGTGATCGAGGTGGAAGAGAGGGCGCTCCAGCTCCTTCGCCATGAAGAGGAAGAAGGCGAGGCTGCTTTTGCTAGGCTTCAGCGGCGGCAGGAGGAGAGGGCTAGAGCCAGACGCGCAGCGGATCTTGCGGCAGTTAAGGCCGAGATCGACGCTTTCAGCCTGCTAAAGTTTATTTAGAACGCCTTTCTTTTACTGTTAGACACTATTTTGTAATTTTGTTGATGCCTGACGCATCGCAGTTTAAAACTCTATGTCTGTAATTTTGGCCTGGAATGGCCTGTTACGCTTTTGTTTATTTACTGCTTTGCATGCATAATGTTTTTTTCTGTGTTTGCTTTGCACGTCGGGCTATTGGTTAGTCCATGATAACCATTTCATTGGATTCGCCTATGCCGCTTGGCGCCTGAGTTGAGTCGGTTATACCATTTCTCGTAGTGTGGCGAGCCTTCAACAAGTCTGTCTTAGACTTAGTCGCTAGGATCCCCTTCTGCTCCTGGTTGTTCGCAGCGTGGGGTCGGGTTAACCCCGACTTCACGTTGCAGCTCAGGCGGAACTGAGAGGGTAACACTTAGCTTGAAACAATGAGCAGTTGCTCATGCATGCGACCAACTGAAGACCCCAACTATGACTTGCCATTTGGCGAGTTGCTGTTTGAGGGGACAGTTGGGACACGTTGCCTGCTAAGCCAAACTTGATAATTATCATCGTCTGCGAGGACGACGACGTAAATGTTAATCGAATCGTTCAGGGATGTATGAATGTGACGATCGATTGCTGTAGGAGCCGTCGCATGGTAGGCCGCTACCCATTAGTTATCCTAAGAGAATATTAGGACATCTGGAATAGGTCAGATAGTTTAGGGACATAGAAGTGTGACTAGTGACCGAAGTAGCAACAAGTCGCATGGTAGGTTACTACTTAGGTTGTGTTACTCATAGGAATAACGGCGCTAGTTATCAGAGGTGATCATTAACATGATGGAATTTTGTTGCGATCGGAGAAACTATGAGGACTTATCATTCCATTGGAAGGGATTGGTAAGTTGATTTTGTCAGAGGTGAAGGTTAACATGACAGAATTGTTTGCCGCGATGTGAGCGACTTTGGTAGGCTCACCATCCTATTGGAGAGGATTGGTAAGTTGATTTTGTTAGAGATGATAGTTAACATGATAGGGTTATTTTGGTCCTAACCGTAAGAAGGTCGAACCAAGTGGCGATCTAGGTCACCCTTAAGAACGTTGTTAGTAGCGTCTCGTATAGGGTTTCCCATCGGAGTATATGAAGTAGGAACAATTTAGCCTCGTGTACCAGTTGGAGAAAGTGAGGACCAGTTTAGACTCATGCACTCGTAGGAGTTTGAAGGGGAACTAAGGGTAGTACTTCTTTAAGTACTTACCGTTGATGGGCATCATGATCTTGTCGCCATTCGGTTTGACGAGGCGATAGGCTCCATTTGAATAGACTGTCTCCACTACGAACGGTCCTTCCCACTTGGACTGAAATTTACCTTTCTTCTTGAAAGTGAGAATCATTGGTCGTCGAACGGTTAGTACCAGTTCTCCCTCCTTGAAGGATCGACGCTTGACTTTCCTGTCGAAAGCCTTGGCCATTCGGGCTTGGTAGAACTCAATGTGTTGTTGAGCTTCTAGTCGCTTCTCATCTAACGCTTCAGGTTATGCGAGGCACTGTTGATGATTATCCTCAGTCTTCATCCCTACTGCCAGGGCGACATGGAGGGATGAAATTTGAATCTCTAATGGTAGCACGGCCTCACAGCCGTATACCAATGAGTAAGGCGTGTTGCCAGTCGGTATGCGAACCATTGTGCGATACGCCCATAAGCTCTCACCCAGTTTCTCGTTCCAATCATGTTTGCTATTGGAAGTTAGCTTGGTTAAGATCTTAACGATTGTTTTGTTGAAGGCCTCGGCTAAGCCATTCCCCGAAGAGTTATAGGCCATGGAGGATAGGTTTTGTATTCGAAACTTGTCACAAAACCTGGTGAATGCATGACTAACAAATTGTGTGTCGTTGTCATGAATGATGCGTCGAGGTATGTCGTATTGGTATACGACATGGTGTTTGATGAACTTGATCACATCATTGGTCTTGACTTCTTTTAAGGGGACGACTTCGACCCACTTAGAGAAGTAGTCGGTGATCGCGAGGATGAAGCGATGGCCTCTTGCCGATGGTAGGGATATTGGTCCGACTATGTCCTTCCCCCATGCTTTGAAAGGCCATGATGCCTTTGTCGGGTGTAGGTCTTCGGGAGGTTGATGCATGTAGTTAGCGTGGATTTGGCACGCGTGGCAGCGCTTTGCGTAAGCGAACGCGTCGCTAACCATCCCAGGCCAAAAGTAGCCTATCCTTCACAACCGATCCCAAAGCTTGGGTCCAGGCTAGTGAGCTCCACAAGCACCGTCATGGGCTTCGCGTAGAGCTTCTTGTGCTTCTGCCTTTGAGAGACATCGAAGTAACAATCCGCTGTACGACCTTTGATACAACGTTTTGGTAGTCGAATCGTAGTAGAACCTCGAGGCGTGTCGCCGGACGGACTCTCGCTCCCTAGCGTCTTCTGGAAACATGTTGTACAGGACGTAATCGATGATAGGGAGATGCCAGTCTTTCGCATCGGGCTGATTCGAAACTTGATGGGTGGCGATCGCTTCTGGAACGTCCTTTAGTCGAAAGAGCCTTCGGCTTGCCACGGTGACCCATTAGGTCGTCTCTAGTGGTTGGGCTAAGTTAGCCGCCAAGGATGCGAGGGCGTCCGCGTACGCGTTCTTGGAGCGAAGCATGTGCTTAACGCGGAAACTCTCGAATGACTCCACCAACTTAGTAGCTGCTTTGTGAAGTAGGATCAAATCATCGTTTCTAACTTCGTATTCCCCCGTCATCTGCTTGACGATGAGTTGAGAGTCGCCGTAAGCCTCAAGACGCTTTATCCCTAACTCCCTTGCCAACTCGAGTCCGATGAGTAGCGCATTGTACTCAGCCACGTTATTGGTGCATGGCTCTGTTAGAAAAAAGGCTCGGGGTAATACATGGTTATGTGGAGAAGTAAGGACCACCCCAACTCCTGCAACAATAGAGCCGCTCGTGCCGATGCGAGATGCGTTGTCGAAGAACATTTGCCAAACCTCTGGTGACGAGGTCATGTTGACTTCGGGGGGTTCATGTGGCAAATCTTCAAATAGGTCGGTCTTTGCCCCTAGCGGGTGACTAGCCATAAGGTCGCAGATAGCTTGTCCTTTGACTGACTTCTGTGGCATGAAGTGAATGTCATACTAAGACAGTAGGAGTGCCCATCTGGCCAAGTGCTAATTTAAAATCGTGGGTTGCATCATGAAAACCTGGATGGGGTTCATCTGGGAAATGACGTGGATTGTCTGGCCAACCAGGTAATGTCGCATCTTTTGCATGACGAATACTAAGGCCAAACACTCCTTTTCGACCATTGGGTACCGTTGTTCGGCACCTTGTAGGGTTCTACTTAGGTAGTAGATGCATTGTTCGTGGCCAGCGTCGTTATTTTGTGCCAAGAGGGCGCCCAAAGAATGCTCCATGGCCCTGATGTAGATGAGGAATGGCCTTCCTGAGATTGGAGTTGCAAGGATGGGCGGGTTCGAGAGATAAGCTTTAATCTCCTCAAAGGCCCGTTGGCAAGGCTCGTCCCACACGAAGGAAGTGCATTTCTTCATTAGTTTGGAGAAGGGTTGACACTTACCCGAAAGATTTGAAATGAACCTCCGGATGTAAGCCAACCGTCCCTAAAGACCCCTAAGTTCCTTAAGATATTGAGGTGGCCGAAGCTCTTGAATAGCTCGTATATTGTCTGGGTCAATTCGGACTCCTTTCGTCATGACGACGAAACCAAGGAATTTACCGCTAGACATCCCTAAGAATGATTTCGTAGGATTCATCTTGAGTTGCTGAGTCCTCATGAGTTCGAACATCACCCTCAAGTCTTGGAGGTGGTCCTCTTTATAGCAACTTTTCACGACCAGGTCGTCCACATAGCACTCGACCGTCTTCCGCAGGTAATCTCGAAAGATCGTGCTCATGGCGCGCTGGTAGGTTGCGCCGGCGTTTTTTAGTCTGAATGGCATAACAGTGTAGCAGTACACCCCAATAGGAGTCCTGAATAAAGTGTGTTTTTTATCCTCGGGGTACATTTTGATTTGATTGTACCCTGAGAACCCATCCATAAAGGACATCCTCTCAAATCCACACGTGTTATCAATGATGACATCCGTGATGGGTAGAGAAAATTCATCCTTAGGGCACGCAGCGTTGAGGTCCCTAAAGTTAATGCAAACATGAATCTTACCATTTTTCTTTAGGACTGGAACAATATTGGCTACCCAGTCGGGGTGCTGTTCCTCTCTGATAAAACCGGATTCGATCAGTTTCTTCACTTCGGCCTCGATCGCCTCCATGATCTGCGGGTGAAACCGCCTCTGCTACTGTTTGATTGGTTTGGTGTCTGAGCCGATATTGAGGCGATGCATGGTGACCCGTGGATCGAGGCCGGGCATGTCCTCGTAATTCCATGCGAAGACGTTAATGTATTCCTGTATAAGGGCAATGAGATCTTCTTTTTCTTAAGGAGGTAGACTATCGCTGATGAATATGGGCTTGGGGTTCGTCTCATCACCCATGTTCACCTGGCGGTTCACGTTGCTCGAAGTGACTATTCCACTGAGTGTTAACGTGGCGATCCCATGTTTCGTCATAAAGCGGGACCTGTTCGTCCCTTGCCATTTTAGCGGGATCAATCGTAGCCATGTTGACCATAAGGTTGTCGAACAAATCCCTTACGCTGATTTCTGAGTCCCATGCTGAGGTTGTCGACGATCAGTCCCCCGAACACGCATAGTCAGAGTCCTCGTTGACATAACAGAACAGATCCAATGAGGAAGATGAGTAGCCCAAACCTCTCCGGGTCTTGTTGAAGTAATTTGAGGGTTTGCCTTTAGGTACATAAGCAGGTCGGATGACTATCTTGCGCCCTCGGCCATAATTCAGACCCTCTGGGCGAGTGAGGTCATACCCCATTTGCTCATCATGTGCTTCGTGATTTGACTGTACTGCGAAAATTGAGGTGCGGGGTCTTCATCTTTAGACTTGTCCCACAATGTACGCAAAGGGTGATCGATTCGTCCAAAGACAATATCCTTCTGGTAGTTATCCCGGGCTGGTACGACAAGTACAGCTTGTGAAGACTTGATCAGCTATGCCTTCGCGACATATGACGAGCATATGGGAAAGTGTAGGGAGCGGTCGTTATATAGCTTTGCCATTAGGTCGTTAGATGCATCATCTTCAGACGTTGAGCAAGATGACAAATAAGCAAATTGAACTTCTCATTCACGATAATCTCCTCCGCCTGAACAACGTTGGTTACATTGTGACTTTCGCAGCTAATTACAATTGATTCGAAATCATTCAGGACCAGGGTGTCATCATACTCGGGCTCTCTATCCGCCTCGTTGCCGCTCCTAAGTTCTTCGACCGGTGGTTTGTCGGGGTTCTGGTACAGCAGAGAGTCTATGAAGTAGTTCTCGACGCCCTTGAAGGGTTGCTTGTCAGCCACCACTGTTTTCACTCGCTTGTAATTATCCACATACTTCAGGCATTGGTGTAATGTGGACAAGACTATTCGGTTGATGTGGATCCACGGACGCCCTAAGAGCACGTTGTAGGATGGCTCAGCGTCGATGACGTAGCAGGTCACCTTCGTCTTCATGTTGCCTATTCGACACTTCAGACGGATCTTGCCGAGAGGCCGAGTCCCTGTGGTGTTAAAGCCAAAGATCGTCATGGTAGTCGTGGATAGACGCTTCAGAGGTATCCTCAGGTGCTTGATTAATTTCAGTGGTACTATGCTAAGTGCAGACCCTGGGTCGACCTGAATTCGATCCACTTTCGACGAACCGACGTACCCCGTGAAGTACAGTGGCCGATCATGAGACGTGCTCTTGATGAGCATGTCCTCAGGAGTGCAAGTGATGCAAGGGACCCACTTCTCGGTGGTCTGGAAACACGTCGCACATTCCCGCTCCGTGTCTTCTTCCCTCAAGAAGTGGGTGGAGAAGGCCTCCGAGTCGGCCATTGCCTCTTGTAGAGCTTCCCGGCTAGGCCTAGATAGCCGCGATAGGTCGTACATGGTAATGCGTGCGAGGATGCTTTTCAGTTACGCAAGCACATTGAATCAGAAAGGCTGACTGCTTAAGCTCGGCCTGTCTGGTTCTGGAGGGGTTGCCGTGGCTGGTCTCATAGGAGGTCCTGCCGGGTTTTCCACCCTCGTAGTATATTCTTTTGTGAATTCTTTCCCCGCTCTTGTGGAGAAGACGGTGGCTTCCTCCTCGGAGTCAGTGAGGGTTGATACTGTAGTCTGGTCCCTATCTGGCATGGCTGAGATGGTATTGCATGGTCTACCTTTGGTCTTCCTGGAGGGCTTTGTAGTCCACTGTTCGTCGCTGAGGAGATTCGGATGGACCCACATCATCTGACCTGACGGCAAAATCTGAGGTACTAAGCCTTTCCCTCTTTGATCATGAGGGTCATCATTAGTGATTTTTAGGACCACTTTGGGGATAGGGATTATCCCTGACAGAGTCTGAACCTCTGGGAGATCTGTCCCAAAACTCAAGGTGATCATATTCGTGGTCACCTGCTTTTGTATCTTCTCCTTCTTTAGGACTCCTGCATCGTAGAGGGCCTGAAGCTTGTCCTTGAGGATGTAACACTTAGAGGTGTGGTGGCCAAGGAATCTGTGATAGGCACAATAACCCAGGACATTCGTTTTGTTCGCCTCTTCAGGCTTTGTGACCTCCGGTAATTTAATTCGGTTGCTCTTGAGTAGAGTATCGAATGTCGCCACCACTTGATCCTCTTTAAAATCGTATTGCCGCGGGGGATGTTGCTCGAATTGTCTGGGCTTCGGCCTTTGTGCTGTTTTGGGTGTCGGGGCGAAATCGACGACCATGATCTCTTTTCCTCTCGTTCGAGGAGGATTCTTTGGCGCGGTCGACTCTACGGCCCCCTTCTTGGGATATGGCTCCTCAGCTTCTAGCCTTTTGATCATGTTCTCCACTTGCTCGCCCTGGCGAACAAGTTCCTTTCAGGTTTGGGTCTCCATCATGCCGACTTTGGATAGAATGTGGATTGAAAGATTATTGCGGCACATTTCGATCAATGTAGACTCGGATACCTGGTCTTGGCAGTGAACTAATCGATTCCTGAATCTCTTTACGGAATCGTTGACCGATTTCGACTTCCGCTGCTTTTCGGCGAGGAGGGTGGCCATCGACACCTCCGTGTCATCATCGAAAAAGCAGGCCAAGAAGAGTTTTTCTGTGTCGTCCCAAGATGTGATGGAGCTAGGCTCAAACTTACGGAACCATTCAAAGGCTACCCCTTTGAGGGAACCAATGAACAATCGGGTGAGGATGGCATCATTCCCTGTAAGGAAACTAGTTTGCGCCATAAAATAATAAATGTGCTGCGAGCGCGAGCCCTTACCATCGAACTGTACCAAGCTAATCGGCTTGAACTTTGTTGGGTATGGGACTGTATCCCATTCGACAGGATAGGGCCGGACTACGCCCAACTTGTTCATGTTTTGTTGGAGTTTCAAAGCTTTGATTTGGCTCTAGAACTCATCAAACCTCTTGTCACAGGCGCTACCCCCAGTATGCGACGTCCCTAGCAATGTCTTGGAAGAGTAATCGGATTATGGACCGATATTATTCTCTATTTCAGTTGCTGGACGATGGGTAGGTACCCATTCCTTACTACCCGCCTGCCACGGTACGGTGTGCGGGGTTCTTTTCTTCCTCTTCTTCTTATTCAGAAGCTGCTCCAACATTTCCCTTAAGGAGTCGATTGTTGCCTGTTGTTCTTTGAAATTTTGGGCCACCGCCTATTTTTGTGTGGGTTCAGCCATGTGTACCCTTGCCAGTGTGTCCTGACTTGAGTGTGATGTTTAGGACGTAGCCACCGCTAAGTAAATCTCGTCTTCGCCGTCAGAGGGAGGTGTTAAGGTTGAGTAATCAAAGCCGATGCTCACCCCTGTGCGACTGCGGGTATGTTGGTATATACCGCCTTGCCCACGTCGAACAAATGGAGGGTTAGGCCCCAGGAAGGAGTCCGAGTCTAGAGAACCAGAAAGCACGGCCTTACCCTTGTCTGTCATGTTGATTGTAGCGGACGGGAGCTCTAGATCATCGGCGGCACGTCCTCTCTGGTAACGACGTCTTCGATGAGAAAGTTTTGGTCGAGAAGGCCATTAAGAGAGCCTTTCGAACACTGAAGGTTTCACCATTTCTATACATTAGCAGTCGGCGAGTACTATTTGGATAAGCCTTTCGTAGTGGCACTGAGGATTCGCCTTATGTATAGTGCGTTTGCGAGTTAGGTAACCCCGAAGGTCTTCTGCGGGTGGTTGGCGACAACCCCCAACATCAGAAAGGTCGCCCAAATGATCGCAAGAGAGAGTTTTGGATGCACTCCCTGGTGTATACTGGGTGGAATGGTTAAGTGTTGGAGTTGGGCAAGTTCGCCTTGGTAGGCGAGTCTTCGCGCTTGGGCGAACTCCAGCGTGTAGGCGAAACTCAACCCTTTGCTCACGCCGACGAGTTTGCGAGGTATCGCCTACTGCTTTGCCTTTGTAGTCAAGGCTCGCTCACTTGTTACACTTATCCGTCGAGGGGTCATAGCGAGGTTCGCCCGCCTCAGAGGGTTCGCCTACTCGGATAGGTTTGCTCGTTCGGGGTGGTTTGTTCGCATCAGGGATGTGACCTGAAAAGCGAAGTCTACCCTTGTGGGCGGTCTCGTCCCTCTTGGTTGGCACGCCTGATTCGGGGAGCCTTCTAGTGCCGGGCAAGTTGCCCCTTCACCTTACTCTCTTTGAACCTGGGCGATAGTTCAGGCCGTCGTATGAAGCGAAGGCTTTGGCCTCCTGTCGGGTGAGGGCCTGACGTTGCCGCGGCAAGCTCTTCTTGAGAGATAAGCGTCCGTGCGGATTGCGGTGGCATAGTCTGCGCCGAGATGAACCACCATTTCTTCCTTGGCGGGTGTCTGCGAGGGTCGTTTAGCGACCCATCTGGCAGTCTTCCGCCCCGTGCTCTCGACCTCTGGCTTAGCCTGGATCGATTTGGAGGGAGTAGGCTCTCCCGACGTGACTCGGATAGAGTTCCCAGGCGTGGAGGCTTTGACCGTTTGAGGTCGGCCTCTACGCACGACTCTGTGACGTTTGCGGGACGCATCGCTACTAGAGGAGGAAGAAGACAAGTACTCTTCGTACTTGGATTGGTCGAACTCGATTTCTAGGGACTCCACAGTCGTCCCAATAGCAACCTCGTCGAACTGAGCTACCACCATTTTGGTTGAAGAAATAGTTTCTCCCACTGTGGTCGCCATCTTCTGTAGGTGTGAATTTCTGATCTCCTGAAATAGGGATTTTGTTTGTATTTATAAGAACAGCTTATTACAAACTAATGAATCGAAAATTACAATAGAAGCGGAGGGAATGCCCTCCTTGTTTAACGTGGGGACTTTTGGTAGCTATAGGATGCCTCGCTCGGTTCTCGCACCGAGTCTGCTTCCCTTGGACGATCCGACCGAGGTTGCTAGTGAGCTTCAGAATGCAGTAGAAGCTCAAACTAGTAGAGTTTGAGTCTCTAAGTTTGACAACGATCAGGGATTGAGACTAGGAGGAGACGCTACAGTGTAAAGATTATGCAAAGGGCTTGTCATCGACTCCTTTGAGGGTCGAGAGCTAATGGTTCAGTTAACAGATTTAATTGATCAATTAGCTATGAACGAACTCTTGAACTTCTGAACCCCTTCTCTGAAGCTCGGAGAAGTTATTAAATAGAGGAGAGACGGCGTGGCCGCTCCTTAAATCATGGGATATGACCATGTACTATTGGGAGAGTAATCATGCCCTTGGCTTGCACCATGAGCGGCTGGTTGATGGGCTCGGAGCACTGTACTCTTTCCCTTCACGTCGTGAGCAGTGGGAAAGCCCATCCTTGTACGTGCTATTGCGGCGGCCAAGCACTAGCTCGGCGAGCTTGTTGATCGCGGGCGGATTCAGCTCTTGACTCGTGCAGGCGAGGTGAGCTTCAATCAAGAGCATGCAGGCGAACTTGGCGACTGCATGGATTTGATTGGTCGCTCGTACTATAAGCAGCTACTTGATTGGCTCGGAGCACTGTACTCCTTCCGTTCACGTCGTAGGAAATAGGAAGGCCCATCCCTGTACGTGGTATAGCGGCTACCAAGTACTTTGGCGAGTTTGGCGAACTTGCTGTTTGCAGGCGAATCCGGCTCTTGACTAGTGCGGGCGAGGCAAGCTCCATGCAGGTAGACTTGGTGACTATGTGGGTCGTACCGACCATTCGTACCATGGATGGCTACTTGATGGGCTCGGAGCACTGTGCTCTCTCTCCCTTCACGTCGTGGGAAATGGGGAGGCCCATCCCTGTACGTGGTATAGCGGCTGCCAAGTACTTTGGCGAGTTTGGTAAACTTGCTGTTTGCAGGTGAATCCGGCTCTTGACTAGTGCGGGCGAGGCAAGCTCCATGCAGGTGGACTTGGTGACTGTGTGGGTCGTACCGACCATTCATACCATGGATGGCTACTTGATGGGCTCGGAGCACTATGCTCTCTCTCTCCCTTCACGTCGTGGGAAATGGGGAGGCCCATCCCTGTACGTGGTATAGTGGCTACCAAGTACTCTGGCGAGTTTGGCGAACTTGCCGTTTGCAGGCGAATCCGGCTCTCGACTCGTCCGGGCGAGTCAAGTAAACAGGTGACTTTGGATGATCTTAACTCGTGCAGGCGAGCCGATCATACAGGCGAGTTTGTGGGCAACAGATACGAGCATATTTGGCGACCGTGTGGTCTGGGCTCGTGCTAGCGAATCAAGTCCAAGGGTGAGCCCTACCCTCAAATTGTGTGGGCGACTTCGACTCGTAGACGAATTTCATGTAAGTTTGCGGCGGTAATTTTTATTGTCTACAACGGCGATACCAATCGAAGGTAGGCCCACGAAGGGTACCAACAAATAACTGAACTATCAAGGCTTCATTACCAGAGATTATACCTAAATGGGACTTGAAGTGATCAGATGTTGAGTGGACAAACCTTTCCCATGGAACAGCGTGAAGTTGATCAGGTTGAACTTCACCGGATACGAGATCGACTCCCACTCTCTTACCTAAGGACACAAAATACCGGTCTTCTTCACCTCTCGAGCAGATATCAGAGCGTTGATTTTTCTCTTGAGGTCTTTTATCTTTTCGTCCTCGTCTGCATCACGCTTTGGACGATTTCTAAAAGGAACAACGCAGCCACCCCTGGCATTATCATCTTTGGTGGGACCACCCCCTGCGTCGTTGTCTTTCGTAGGGCCACCCCGAGCGTTCTGGTCAACAAGAGGGTTATCAGCATTGATATGTTTATCCATATCTGAATCGCTCCCTGCTTTGTTAGCAATGTTACGGCGGCTGGATTTACCAAGTTGATTGGACAGAGCCCGAATATGTTGGTCATGTTCTTCCTTTATCCACATCATGGCCCTTTTCGATTCGAACTTGAAGTTCTCTTTTTGTTTAGCCAAAGCATCCTCGATGATTTTGATTATTTGCTTGGTGTTAATCATGAACACTTCCCGAGCTTGTCCCACGCTAGACATTGTGTCGTCGGAGGCGATTGCGGAGCAAGTATCTGAAAGTCCGTCCTCTGAAGACAGTCCTTCGTGCATCCTTGGATCAACTCTATGTTTGATAGCTTCTAGCTGGAGCCAAGACATCCGTTTTGGGCTATTCCTAAATTGACTTTTCTTCCTAGAGAAAAGTTAGGGCTAGAACCCCTTGAAATAATTCGAGACTTTTCCTTATTGACCATGTTGATGGTAACTTCCAGGAGTTCATCATCTTGAATGATCAATCTTCTTTTGTGGAAACGCCTTGATTTGGGCTTCGACACTTCAGTGTAGATCTTTTCGAATACCGAGACCCTCAGTGGAGCGGTCTTAGGGTAGCTACACGCTGATAATACTACCTTGATAAACTTATCACAAGGACAGTGAGAGTTCGTTTCTGGGGTATATCTCTTTCGAGACTTACCCCCAGCCTGATAGTACAACTCATCGGTGTTGTGGCCGGAGCAACCTATTAGTTGTTTATAAGGTATAACATCATCTTCTACCAGACACATTTTCTTCTGAATAAACAAAGCATTGTTGGCGTTTGCAGGAGTCACATGTTTAGAATCACACCTTTGTGAGGGTGAAACCCTAACGGGCTCTTGATCTTTCACACATACCCCCAAGCGGGTGATTACGGGAACAGTCTTGTTGGAAGGTCGTGTACGACCCCCAGCCTAAAGAGTCGCTTGGGATTTATTCACCAGTTCCAAGCATTCTTTGACAGGAGTTTTGCCTTGATCTTCATATAGAGGACCCAGGCGATCCTTCAATGGAATTCTAAATTTGGAGATACCCACACTATCGTAGGGCTTCGTCGGAGGTGCGGGATCAAAAGGAGCGAGATCTAAAGTTGACAAAAGCTGGGAACCAGCTTTGGATCTGGAATCGAGCGAGAGACACGACTGGTGTCTCTTGTCGAGTAGAAGCATTGTTTTGGCCTTCGGCACCCAAACCTACTTAGGTCTTCGTGGCTCTTTGACCATATCTTCTTTTTGTAACTCTTGCGCTTTTCACACAAGGATCCGGGCATGCGCAAGAAGTGCGCGGTGGTTCTGAATGCGTTCCTCAAGAGTGGAATGGTTCCATTTGATATGAACTCATTCGTTAGTAGGTGGTTAGGAGGAGGTTTCCTAAGCTTGATGTGGCGATGGTTTAGCCATTTGGCGTCTCTTGGACTTCACATCCGCTTGGTAGTAGAGCTCATTCACTTTCTCCAAAGTTTTAGCAAATTGGCGGGTGAGACGTTGGTAGCACCTCTGACGAGCTCTTTTTGATAAAGTTGACGCGCCTTCAGAAGTCAACTCCTTAATGAAAGCGGTGTCCGGATCCGTGGCTTTGTCTTCATCGGACACCGACGAATTGTTGTGAGGTGCCACTACAGTAGCGGGAGCGGGAAGATTACCTTCTTGGGTATTCAAATCTGAAGATCAGTGAATCTTCTGGGCAGAGGAGACCTTCCTGCACTTGTCAGGAGAGGTGGATCTGGAGGATGAGGAGACGTACTCCTCAAACTTCTGTTGGTCGAACTCGTATTCGACTTCTTCACCCACGGGGATCTTGATCGCCGGTTGCGGCACGACAGCCTTGGCAGCAAGGTTGTTGGCTCCCACTGTGGTCACCAGCTTGTTTGGGTAGAAAGTTGATGTTTTCTTTGTGCAACTTATTACAGCTTTAGTCATTACAATAAGTTTAAAAATCTAATCTTTTTATAAGATCTCCCTACATAATAAAATAAAAAAAATTACAACTCTTCTCAAACAAACGCAACCAATATTTATCTATCGCTACTTGCGTAGGATCTTTACCTATGCCGGGGACGTTAATATCCATAGACTACCAAGCGATCAGATCAATCCGGAGTTTCGTTGATTCGCGAAGGAATCAAGAAACCAAAGCAATTATCTCGGTAACACCGAGATAACCACTCTTCTCGAGATTGTAGCTAGGTACGATCTCATGGGAAGGAACCGGGCTATGGATCTGATGAACTCCTCTTCCTTATGTTGAAAAACTTGATCCAATCTCCTCCTCCTCTCTGAAATTTGTGCTTCTCAGCCTCTGATTTAGCAGGACTTGGCCAAGGCTCAAGAATTCTAGATCTGTGCAAATAAAAACCCTAGGGCTGTATTTGTAGGCTTCAAGACTTCTGTTTTTGGATAAGAACGATCAATTCAATGTTATCCTTAATTATAATCACTTTATCGTGTTCTTGGATAATATTAGATCAATTGAAACAAATCCAGGCAGTTAACGGTTGAAAATAGCTCAAAACAGCTCAAAATGACTTTTCTAGGCCTGAAGACACCCTCAGTGCCTCTACCTTGGCCGAGACACCTCGGGTGTCTCGGCCATGGTCGGGACACCTAGGGTGTCTCCGCTAAGGCTAGGGGCATTGTTTTATGCGTCCCGTCCGTTTTTGTCGTATCTTTGTCGTCTGAACTCAGAATTGCACCATTCAAAGTGCGAAGGAAAGCCGACGAGGAGATCTACAAGAACCCGTGGTTTAATCACATGTGGAGTAGATAGGACACGAGGGGCATTTCATCTTTCATAAGTGAAGCACAGCTCCCGATCAGTTCGTATCTTCGTTATTCTACAGTTTTGTTGCTTCACATAGTTCGTCGACTTACTTCATGCGCTCATCGACGTCAATTAAGCTTCTGTGACTCAGATAGTGACGTTCATCGCCTTCTCTCTGCTTCGAGCTACGTACAAGAGCTCGTAGGCAATTTTTGATGCCTACAAGGAACACATAAGATTAACTATAAAGTGAGAGAAAAAAAATCTACTTGTAATTTTATAGTCATAATATAGATGAGATCTTAGTTCATCCCAAATTATCACTCTCCCTCACTCTCATGGCTAATTTCTCACCAATCCTCATCCTCCTCATTTTAATCCCAACTCTCACCACCAATCCCCTCTCTTTTTCGATCCATTATAAACTAAAGCAGCAACAATTAAAACCTAAACAAAATGTTCAACTTAACTATATCAAGTATCTGAATTGTTGATGTAGAAAATTAGAGTTCGTTGTTAGTGCTAAAGACTTGATGCTAACTATATCAACTTGGATGTAAGTAGCCAATGAGATTACTATTATATCTATTAACAATATCAAGTATCTGAATTGTTGATGTAAAAAATTTGAGCTCGTTGTTAGTGCTAAAGAGTGGATGCTAACCATATCAGCTTGGATGTAAGTAGCTAATGAGATTACTACTACATATGTTAACTATATCAAGTATCTGAAATGTTAACGTAAAAAATTAGATTTTATTGTTAGTGCTAAAGCCTGTATGCTAATTATATCAGCTTGGATGTAAGTAGTTAATGAGATTACTATTATATCTGTTAACTTTTTTAAGTATCAATTTGGATATAACTAGTCAATGAGATTACTATCAGTTTGGATGTAAGACTAATCAATATTTATTGAACATACTTTATATCTATTAACTATATCAAGTATCTATTAACTGTATTCGGTATCAGTTTACTATATCAAGTATCTGTTAATTATATCTAGTATCCACTAACTATATCAAGCATCTATTAACTATATCTAGTATCATGTTAACTATATCATGTATCTGTTAACTATATCCTAAATCTATTAACTATATTTAGTATATGTTAATTATATCTAGTATCATGTTAACTATATCATGTACATGTTAACTTTATATGTTCCTGTTTACTATCAAGTAATTGATAACTAT
>BQKN01051667.1:0-29902 GCA_022839385.1 Asparagus kiusianus | reverse complement strand
AGGATTTTACATTCTTTCCCCTTAAAAGAATTTCGTCCTAAAATTCCGCAATCGTATCTTTGGAATTAATAATATAAGAAAAGCACTAAGAGGGGATAATCCGGACAAGTAAACCCTCCCGTACACATCTCATACCATTAACCATTAATCCCTATATATGAATCATAAGCCACGTTTAAACTTAACAAATCTAGAATATGTGCATCCTAACTTAACCCCTAATTAGACGGAACTAGTACGTAGGGTGAAAAGTCCAAACAAGGAACCCCCCATATATATACCATATGTTCTGATAAATTAAGAGCTAAGTGTTGAATGACCCATTCTAGCATTAAGTATAAACGTGTCTAAACAGCACATGCAATCACATCAATCAACGCATATGAGCACATTTAAATTATCAACATGTTACCTGTTCAAACAGGTGTGGGTAGTCGCAACGTACACCTTCCTCGCGCTCCCAAGAAATATCTTCGGCTCCTTGCCGGTTCCACTGGACTTTCACTAAAGGAATGACCTTGTTTCTAAGCTTTTTATTCTCTCTAGCAAGAATGCATACTGGAATCTCTACTGTAGTCAAATCATCCTGGATCTCAATCTTTAGTGAATCAATCACTCTTTGCTACTCTTCGTCACGCAAATGCATCTTGAGCATCGAATTTGAAAGACATCGTGTATGCTCGACATCAATGCTGGAAGGTCTAATTTATAAGAAACAGCTCCAAAGCACTCAATAATCCTGAAGGAACCAACATATCTCGGAGCAAGCTTCCCCCGTCTACCGAATCGCTGAACGCCCATCATAGGTGATACTTTCAACATAACTAAGTCTCCGACCTGAAATTCTAAGGTCGTCTTCGACGATCTACATAACTCTTTTGCCGACTATGTGTAGCAAGAATGCGCTCTGATTCAATGCCACCTTTTCTATGGTGTGCCTAACTAGCTCCGGGCCAAGTAATAGACTATCCTCTAGTTGTGCCCAACATATAGGTGATATGCAAGGCCTCCCATACAAGGCTTCATATGGCGATATCCCGATGGTAGCTTGATAACTATTATTATATGCAAATTCAATCAATGGGATGTGATCCTCCCAGGTACTCTGAAAATCTATAACACATGCTCTCAGCATATCCTCCAATACCTAATTCATCCTCTCGGTCTGACCATCTGTCTGGGGGTGAGATACACTGCTAAATGATAACTGGCTACCAAAAGTATCCTAAAAACTCCTGCAAAAATGGGATGTAAAGACTGAGCCTCGATCTGATATAATCGTCTCCGAAACTCCATGCAATATGATAATCTCTCAAATAAAAATCCTCGCATAAGTGTCCACCGTATAAGTCATCCTCATAGGTAAGAAATGCGCCAACTTTGTTAATCTGTCTACTATCACCCAAATAGAATCATTTTCCTTCTTAGATTTAGGCAACCCTACTATAAAATCCATAGAAATATCCGCCCACTTCCACTCAGGAATGGGTAAAGGCTGTAGGGTTCCTGTAGGTCTCTGATGTTCTGCCTTAGCTTGCTAGCAGATATAACAATTAGCCACACAATCTGCAATCTCTCTGCACATACCACTCCTTTAACACTCCCACTGTTGAAGTCCTTATATGACACTTAAAATTTCAAGCTGCTGATCTATGGCAATTAGCAAACCCCTTTTATGTTAAGTCCTTGTCGCTTGACACCAAAAACCCCAAATGAGTGCTTTGTACAAATCGACATTCCCGATGTTATTTGTACCCCACTCCCACTACTTGTTTGGTCAAACCTTCCTATAGTTAGGACCAAAGACAAAATCTCCTCTCAATTCCTTCCATGAACGAGAGGTCTACTTTCAAAAAAAACGGAGTTCCCTTTTAATAAACAAAAGGCCTCCACACCAGTTGAACTCAAACCTATAAAGTTAGGGTCGTCTCAATAACCCCCACCCAGTCAAACCATTAAACAGTTAGGACCACAATTAGAACTCCTTTTTGATAAACGAAAGGCTTCCACTCTTTTCCCTTCGGTGAAACCTATAAAAGTTAGGGCCAAAGTCGAAATTCCATCTCGATAAACGGGACATTTATTTTCAGATTAGGTAACCAATCCTATAAAAATTAGGATTATCTGGATCTTTTCGATTCTCAGAGTGGAGATCGCACTCTGAGTTTTTTTTATAGTAGGAGATAGAATACAAAATTCTCTCTCTAGCATCGGATTCGTCTTTACCCCAAAAGAAGACCTGGGGATAGAATATAAAATTTTTTTCTCTCTAGCATTAGGTTCGTCTTTGCCCCAAGAGAAGACACAATCTCTCAACATCACAAATTCGTGCCTCACATGCATGGAGAACTTTATCTTGACTCCTAAACAGAGATAAGTCTACACCTAACACATGTTCCCGGTAAGTCTTTCACCATGAAAAAGACACCAAAATTCATTGGGGGACATTATCTCGATCTCTAAATAGAGATATATAGGCTATAAAAATTGCCTTAACAGTAAAAGGCCTAAAATCCGCCTGCACATTAAACTCGCCAGCACGAGTCAAGTCTACCCAAGAGTGGAGTTCGCCAGCACAAGCGAAGCTCGCTCACATACTTAACTCGCTAGCATGAGTCAAGTCCATGCAGTTGCTAAGGCCACCTAAGCATCCAGGCAATCCACCAAGCGATCAGAAACTCGACAGCACACTAAACTCGCTTGCACGAGTCAAGTTTTCCCAAGAGATGAAGTCGGCAGCATAGCCAGGCGATCGGTCATATGAACAACAAGTACGCCAGAATCATCAGAGTACTAGGTGGTTGCACTATCACGTACAGGGATGGGCTTTCCTAGTGCCCACGACGTGAAAGGAAAGAGCACAGTACTCTAAGCCTATCAAGTGGCCGCTCACGGTACAAGTGACTAGTCAGATCCACACAGTTCGTGTGCATACTTAACTCACCTGCATACTTAACTCGCCTGCACGAGTTAAGTTCATTTCACCGCCAAGTTCGTCTGCTCACTTGATTCACCTGCATGAATTAAGTTCATCCAAGCGACTGAGAGTCGCCCGCAAGTTCAAGCGACTAGCCAGGCAATCAACGAATTCGCCAAACCCGCCAGAGTACCTGGCGGCTGCACTGTCATGTACAGGGATGGGCCTTCCCATTCCCTACGACACGAAGGGAAGGAGCACAGTACTCCGAACCCATCAAGCAGCCGCTCATAGTACAAGTGTAAGGCATGGTATCTCTCAACAGTACATGGTCACATCTCATGATTCAAGGTGGTCGGCGGCTGGCAATTTGTTAATCATAATTAATTGATTGACTTAGTTAGCTGATCCAGAGGCTCTCAACTCTCAAGCAAGTTGAAGACCCGCTCTTTGCATTACTCTTGCACTGAAGCATCTCCTTCCAGCCTTCGGCCTCGATCACCATTAGGCTCGAAAACTCGAACTCGACTAACACGAGCTTCTACTACATACTGAAGCTCACTTGCAACCTCGATCGAATCGTCCAAAGGAAGCAAACTCGGTGCGTGAACTGAGCGAGGCATCCTATCGTTACCAAAGTCCCCACGTTAAATAAAGAGGGCATTCCCTCCGCTTCTGTTATAATTTTTCTGATCCATTAGTTTGTAATAAGCTATTCTTATCAATACAATCGAGATACCTATTTTAGGAAATCAGATTTTTACGCCTACAGAAGATGGCGACCACAGTGGGAGAAACTATTTCCTCAGCCGAAATAGTGGTAGTGCAGTTCGACGAGGTTACTGTAGGAACAATTGTGGAGTCCCTCGAAATCGAGTTCGACCAAGCCATGTACGAAGAGTACTTGTCCGCCTCCACCTTTGGTGGTAACGCATCTCGCAAACGCCACAAAGTCGTGCATAGAAGCCGTCCCCAAATGGTCAAAGCCTCTGCGCCTGAGGGATCTATCCGAGTCATGGTAGATGAACCTCTTCCCCCCAGATCAACCAAGGCCAAGCCGAAAGCCAAAAATACAAGGCAAAAGACCGCCAAATGGGTCGCCAAACGACCCCCGCAGACCCCAGCTCAGGAAGAGATGGTGGTTCGCCTTGACACAGACCATGCCATCACGATCTGCACGGATGTTCCTCTCTCTAGAAGAGCCCGCCAGTGGCTACGATAGGCCCTTGCCCAGCAGGAAGCCCAAACCTTCGCCTCATGTGACGGCCTAAATTATTATTCAGAACTTAAAAATGCAAAACGGAGAAACAGCCCTCCCAACGCTGACAGGCTCACCAAATCAGGTGAACCCTCGTGTTCAGGTGGACTTTGCTCTGATCGTAAGATCCCCCATTTCGGCGGGTCTGGTATTTCTAACAAGAGTGGCCGCCTAGGCGAACCGATCAAAACGGGCAAGCCCGCCAACTCAAGTGGATTTTTTTCTCAGGTCACATCCCTGATAGAAGCAGATTGCCTAGATTAGGTGAGCCTGTCCGAGCAGGCGAGCCCTTGGAATCAGGCGAGCCTCGTCGAATCCGCCCGATGGTTAAGCGTCACGAATGAACGAGCCTTAACAACAATGACAAAATGATGGACGAAACCTCCAAATTCGCTTACATGAACAAAAGGTAAAGTTCACCAACAGGCTAGAACTCGCCCGAGCTCGATGACTCGCCTGTCAAGGTGAACTCGCGTAACTCCAATGCTCAACCATTCCGTCCAGTGCAAATGAGAGGGTTCATCTAAACCTTTCTCATGCAATCACTTGGTTGACCTTTCCGGCACTAGGAGTTATCACCAACCACCCGCAGAAGATCTCCGAGGTTACCTAACTCATAAATGCACCATACATGAGGCGGATCCTCGGTGTCACTATGAAAGGCTTATCCAAGCAGTACTCACTGACTGCCAGTGCGTAGGAACAGCGAGATATTTAGTGTTCGAAAGGCTTGCTCAAACACCTTCGAGGCCGAGATCTTCTCGTCAAAGGAGTAACCACCAAAGAAGGCACGCCATCGATGATTTAGAGCTCTCATCTATTACGGTCAACGTGATGGGTATAGGCATCAAAAATTGCCTATAGGTCTCCACGAACAGCTCGAAGCTAAGAGAAGATGATGAATGTCACTATCCAAGTTACAGAAACTTGATTGATGCCGACGAACGCCTAAAGTGGATCGATGAACTACGTGGAGTAACAAAATTTCAGAATAACAAGGATACGAACTGATCGGGAACCTCATGTCGTTCACAAACGGTGAAATACTATTCGTGTCTCATTTATTCCATAGATGATCTAATTATTGGATCTTATAGAACTCCTCATCGGCTTTCCAACGCACTTTGAATTGCTTAAATCTGAGTTTGGATGAAAAAGTTACGACGGAAACGGACAAATATGCAAAACGAAACGTCTCAGCCTGAGTTGAGACACCCCAAAGGTGTCTCGGACCTTGTGGAGCTGTTTTGACCATGATCTGATTTGAATCTGAAGAAACTCAAAACATAAACGTTGTAGATCTCTTTGTCATCTTTCCAATGCATCTTGGATCAGGTCATTTGGAGATCATATGAGAAAGTTATGATCAAAATACCCGAGATACTCACAAGTGTCTCGGCCTGGCCGAGCCACCTGGCCGAGCCACCCAAAGGTGTCTCGGACTTTGTGGAGCTGTTTTGACCATGATCCATTTCGTATCTGAAGAAACGCAAAACATAAAAGTTGTAGATCGCTTTGTCATCTTTCGAATGCATCTTGGATCACATCATTTGAAGATCATATGAGAAAGTTATGATCAAAATACCCAAGACACTCACAAGTGTCTCGGCCTGGCCGAGCCACCTGGCCGAGTCACCCAAAAGTGTCTCGGACCTTGTGGAGCTATTTTGATCATGATCCGTTTTGTATCTGAAGAAACTCAAACCATAAAAGTTTTAGATCTCTTTGTCAGATTTCCAATGCATCTTGGATCAGGTCATTTGGAGATTATATGAGAAAGTTATGATCAAAATACCCGAGACACTCACAAGTGTCTCGGCCTGGCCGAGCCACCTGGCCGAGCCACCCAAAGGTGTCTCTGACCTTGTAGAGCTGTTTTGACCATGATCCGTTTTGTATCTGAAGAAATTCAAAACATGAAAGTCGATCTCTTTGTCAGCTTTCCAATACATCTTGGATCAGATCATTTGAAGATCATATGAGAAAGTTATGATCAAAATACCCGATATACTCACAAGTGTCTCGGCCTGGCCGAGCCACCTGGCCGAGCCACCCAAAAGTGTCTCGGACCTTGTGGAGCTATTTTAACTATAATCCGTTTCGTATCTGAAGAAACTCAAAACATGAAAGTTGTAGATCTCTTTGTTAGATTTCTAATGCATCTTGGATCAGGTCATTTGGAGATCATATGAGAAAGTTATGATCAAAATACCCGAGACACTCACAAGTGTCTCGGCCTGGCTGAGCCACCTGGCCGAGCCACCCAGATCTGGGCCCAGATCTGAGCCCAGATTTGGATTGAGATGCCTATAAATAGACTTGAGGGCTCATTGTTTAAGAGGTTGGACTTTTGAGATGTTGAAGGCTAAAGAGAGGGACTTTTGAGGCGAAACTCTGTTGGATTAAAGGCTCAAGACTAAAAAAATGTTGGAGCTTTGGAGCTTTGGAGGAGGGAGACTTTTCAGATTTGGTTCTTGGCGATTATCCACGTCAAATAAGGCAGGAGTTCGAGAGAGATCAGATCTGAGATCCACACGGTTATCCTCCGGATTAAAACTTGGTTTTTGATCCCGAGAAGAGTATCGATTTCGCTTGGTCGATTTCGATTACTTTAGGCGATTATTTCCTTGGTGAAATAATCCCCTCGGCTGTTATTTCCTTAGTAAAATAACACCCATCATACCGTGTAGATCCGACCGGATCAAGATTGCGCGGTGGTCCACGGATTAACCCCGGCGCAGGCGAAGAACCCACACAAGCAAGAGACCGCAAAACAGGATGTTGCGATTTGTTCCACAAAAAAGGAAAGTTATAATCTTTAGATTTTTCTTTGATTTTGTTGTAACCGGATCTTATAAAAAGACCAGATCTTTTGTAACCGATAAACTGTTGCTTAAGAGAACAATGACATCAATGAAGACAATTTTTTCCGCGAACAATCTGGCGACCACAGTGGGAGCCACCGATCTCACTGCCGAGATCATTGCGTCGCAGTCACGGATCTTGATCCCGGTCGAGGAGGAGGTCGAGTATGAATTCAACCAACAAAAGTTCGAGGAGTATCTATCATCCTCATCCGGATCCACCTCCCCCCGCAAGTCCAAGAAGTCTCCAAAGTTCTCCTCTAGGAGAAAAGTCCGTTGGTATGAAGAAGTGCAGAATAGCAACGAAGATCTCACCCCAATTGATGCCAAAGTTGCATCGGGTGAAGCTCCACCGACCTCCAATCAGGTCAAATCTGTTCTCGCCAATTCCTCCGCCACTGAGGGCGTAGTGACTCTCTCAAAGAGAGCCCGCCAGAGGCGACGTCAACGCCTAGCGCGGCAATTCGCAAAGGCAATGGAGTTCACTGACAGAATCCATTATAATGCGGATCTGAAGAACAGGAGAGGCAAACAGCCTCAACAACCAATGAATGGCAGCTCCTCCAAGCCGCCAACAAATGAATGGATCCGTGTCAAACGGAATCGTTCAACACTTGAGGAGCGCATTCGCAATCGCCGCGTGCTGTTAGCGTAGGCACGGGCTCAAGTCCAAGAAGCCCGCAGAAGACTGCAGAAGGAAGTGGCCAAGAAGCCACCACCAACCCGCCAATTATGGAGACTGAAGTCTGAAGCGACGATTCAGGCTAAAGAGCAACCATTGCAGCCTTCAGCAAAAGTTTAACCTCCGGCGAACCGACCTAAATCGCCGATAATTCCAATAGCTACTCCGGGAGATCCCGCAGGACCATCCCAAAGAAGGAGGTTAGTTTTGGAGCGCCTCGGTCCACTTCCCGATGAGCGATGCAAAGCTCCAGTTCAAGAACGTTTGGGCCCGATAAAGAAGCCCCGAACGACTCAACATGCTAGGAGTCGCCGCCACCCTCAGCATGACAAGGAGTTCATGGCAGCTAAGCGCACCAATTTGCGCATTGAAGTTCAGGAGCCTGCTGAGAACTCACGCCCACAAAGACATGTTTCGAGACGCGTGACTCTTGAAAGCCCAAAGAAGGCAGTTCGCCCTCAGAAGGAAACATTATCGTCTGATAATGATAACGTTATACCTGAGAAGTCGTGCCAACACACGATGGGTTACTCCGACCTTCAAGCCGATGAGTTGTACTATCGTGTTGGGGGTATGAGTAAAACCAGGAAAAGGAGTCCTCTAGAACTAAAAACTCAATGCCCCTGTTCCAAACTCATTCGGGCAGTATTGTCTGAGTGCAACTGTACCAAGACAGTTCCCGAAAGAATTTTGGTTTTCGAAAGGCTCAGTACCGAAATGCCAAAACCAAGGCCTAGGCGTTTCCTATGAAGAAGAACGGTGGTTGAAAATGGAGAATTTCTGAGGGTCACCACTAATATGACCAGCAAAGGGACATCGACAAAGGATAATCCTGAATCGATTCCGGAAGTACCCCGGCGTGTAACTCGTCTGCAGTCCGGAGCCATCATACGAGCAACTTATGGTAGGGTTCGGACAAGATTACCTTCAGAAGATGAAGAATAGGATGCCTGCTCTGCAGTCGCATCAGATAATATAGTATCTAGCGAGGGACAACCCATCGAGTCACTTATGATAAGTGCGGAACAAGTGGCCAAGATGCTCGAAGAAACCATGGCTAAACAACAGGAGAGCTTCAGGTTCGAAATGCAGATGGCCATGCAGAATATGAGAGAAATGCATGACCAACAAATCCAAGCACTGACAAACCAGCAAGGCGAACCAAGTCGTCATAACCAGGTTAATCAGGAAGATGAGGACACAGGTGCGGATGAAGCTCATAATGCCAATAATCCTCCCGTCAATGCAGGGGGTGGTATCGAGAATGCTAGTCATAACGCCACACTTCCACCTCAAAATCGTGCTAACGAAAATACAGGTGAAAGTTTTAAGATTAAAAACCTCAAAAGCAAAATCAATACGTTGATTTCCGCTCAAGAGATGAAGAAGACGGGCATTCCTTGTCCATACCCAAGAGAATGGGAATCAATCCCGTATCCGGCGAAGTTCAATCTAATTAACTTCACGCCGTTTGATGGGAATGGTTCACTCACTCAGCATTTGATTTACTTCAAATCACACCTAGGGGTTATCTCTGGTAATGAGCCTCTGATGGTACGGTCCTTCGTTGGAACTCTTCGTGGAGCCGCCTTCGATTGGTATTGCCGCCTCAAGCCAGGAAGTGTGAATAGCTGGGACGACATGGAGACTAAATTCCTCACCAACTTCTTCGACGACGACACCGAGATATCCATCGGGTCGTTGCTTGACGAGAAACAGAAAGACGGGGAATTGGTTGATACCTTCATCAAAAGGTTTCGGAACAAGGCGATGAACTGTCGGGACCCAATCACTGAGGAGTTCATTCTCCAGACTTGCCACAATAACCTCGCATTGGATGTGTTAGAAGCAATGGGGATAGCACCGTCCAACACTTGGAAAGACTTGAAGGTGCGCTGTGAACAAGCCAAACGCTTCCTCCGAAGGAAGAAGACCGAGAGGAGCCAATCGACGACTAATCCTCCGAACTCGAACTTCGCCTCCCGTGGTAAGAGCAAGGCACCTGCAGCTGCTGTTGGTGATAATCAAAAGTCGCAACAACAACCCCGAAGGCATCAAAAGACCTCGGATCCGAAACTCCAAAAAGAGTATTCCTTCAAGGACAAAGACGTTCCAGCCATCTTCGAATCCCTCCTTGAAAACAACAAGATCAAGCTACCACCTATCGTCAATCAGGAGGAAGCTGACAATACTGCGGATCCAAAGTACTGTGCGTATCACAGGAGGATCCTTCATCCCACTAAGGATTGCTTTACTCTCAAGAATAGCATCCAAACCTTGGTTGAAGCCAGCGTTATATCTCTCAATTAAGCCGAATGAAGACTCCGACAAGTATAAGAGTATAAACTGCTTCTCAATTCTCCGACCGGTATAAGAGGTTAAACTGCTCCCTGATACTCCAATAGGTATATGAGTCTAAACTGTTTCCTACCGTTAACGGGAAGTTCCTGGAGAATTTTATACGTAATATTCTTAAGGATAACCCGATCATACAACCAGATGCAATGATAAACCCAGTTTCGCGAAGAAGCTGGGGGTGGATGATTCATGTAACGGGAAGTTCCCGAAAGAATACTATATGTAATTTTCTTAGGGATAACCCGATCATTGCAAACAAAGTGATAAACACTAAACCCCCACTGTGATTTCCGAACACTCTTTTGCTGAGACGAGGTTCGATCACTTCGTTGGATCAATCTTCCCTCACAAGATTTCCATTGGTGTTTGACAACTCACAGTCTTCTACCATAAAAACCCTCACTGATCAAATTAATTGACAGTGGGTCCACTAAAATTCCTTTCGGTTAAATCCACTCAAACTTTTGATGTATCTGTGCACTCAACACTCCCATTGTTAGAGTCCGGATATAATACTTAGAATTTTGATATCAATCCTTGACGAATTGTTAAACCCCTTCGTGTTAAGTCCTTATAACTTAACACCAAGAATTCCTTCTGAGTGATTTGTACAAGTCAACACTCCTACTATGATTTGTATTCTCACTCTCACTATCTACTTGGTCAAACCTTCCTACAGTTAGGGCCACAACCAAAATCCCCTCTCGATTCCTTCAATGAACGAGTGGCCCACAAATTGAGCGATCAAACGTTCCTACAGTTAAGATCGTCTCAAACCTCCCATTCGGTCAAACCTTCCGACAGTTAGGGACAAAACCAAAATCCCCTCTCGATTCCTCCAATGAACGAGAGGTCCACTTTCAAATCAAGTGATCAAACCTTCCTATAGTTAGGGTCACCTCAAACTCCCGCTTGGTCAAACCTTCCTACAATTAGGGCCAAAACCACAATTCATTCTTGATAAACGAGGAATTCACCTTTAATTCGGTAATCAAACCTTCCAACAGTTAGGATTATCCGAATCTGTCCGATTCTCGGAGTGGAGATCCCACTTCTAGTTTCACCTTTCTGGATTCTGGGGGTGGAGATCCCACCCCGAGTCTCCTTTGCATCTGAAGATAGAATATAAAATTCTTCCTCTTCAGCTTTGGGAGATGGAATATAAAATTCTTCCTCTCCCGCATCGGGTTCGCCTTCACCCTAAAAGAAGACCGGGAAATAGAATATAAAATTCTTCCTTTCCCAACCTTTTCTAAGAATTTATCAATCTAGAATTCATCCTAGGAAGTTTATCCCGATTCCGCCTAACACGCACTGCCGGTTTAGTCTTTCTCCGTAGAAAAAGACACCAGAGTTCGATTCTGGGGTATCCTATCCTGAAACCTAAGCAGGGATAAGTCTGCGCCTAACCCGCGCTGCCGGTTAGTTCTTAACCGTTAAAAAGAACACCCGTCCACATATTCAACATTGTGGCAGGTTGTTATTAATAACACCAAAATCCATGCCTTACACGCATGGGGAATTTCATCCTGAGTCCTAAGAAAGGATATGCCGACGCCTAACACACGTCGCCAGGTTAGTCTTTTACTATCCAAGAAGACACCAGAACCTGATTCTGGGGACCTTTATCCCAAAGCCTAAGTAGGGATAAGTCAGCGTCTAATACACGTTGCTGGGTAGCCTATTCCTATAACAATGGAGAAGTCTACGTATTCAAAGTCGTAGCAGCAAGTCTTAGGGAATTTACTCTCTTAGTACAACGTTGCATGCGGAACGGATTTAGACAATCTGCATACTAGCCCGACTCAAACGGTAGTCGGTAAAGGCTAATCAAATCCGTTGAGGGCTGGGGGTTAGCCAAAAATCCTAAAGTCAACGCCTAACACGCGTTGCCGGGTAGCCTATTCCCATAACAATGGCGAAGCCTATGTGTTCAACATCATAGCATAAAGTCTCAGAGAATTCACTCTTTTAGCACAACGTTACATGCGGAACGGATTTAGACAATCCGCATGCTAGCCCGACTCAAACGGTAGTCGGTAAAGCCTTATCAAACCCGTTGATGGCTGAGAATTTGCCAAAATTCTATAAATACGAGTCATTGATGCATCAACTCCGTAGATTAGTCTCGTGACTCGAGTATCTGCCACGCTCCAATACCTTAAGAGCTTAAAACTATGTATACTCCAGCAGACGTACGAGTATAAACTGTGTCGAACGCCGGACAACGCGTCACAATGAAGCTCGAACGCCAGACAACGCGTCACAAGGAAGCTCAAACACCGGACAACGCGCCAACAATCGACGGTCGGATCTATGTTGAAACAACAAACATGAGCTAAAAATCAGAAAATCAGGAATTGACTTCAAGTTCAAAATTTCGACAAACGGTCAGACAATAAATGCAGCACCGGAACCCTTGCAGACATTCGACAAAGCACCGAATAGCCTGGAGGATTGAAAGAATCAAGAATAGAAGCCATTCCAAGGTCCGTTACGCCGATTGAAGGTTGGGACAATCATATCCAAAGTATTCCAGACTCTTCTATAAAAGAATGAGGCTGAAATACTTTGGAGGGGGTATCTGTAGGCATCGAAAATTGCCTATAGGTCTCCACGAACAGCTCGAAGCTAAGAGAAGATGATGAATGTCACTATCCAAGTTACAGAAACTTGATTGACATCGACGAACGCCTAAAGTGGATCGATGTACTACGTGGAGTAACAAAGTTTCAGAATAACAAGGATACGAACTGATCGGGAACCTCATGTCGTTCACAAACGGTGAAATACCCTTCGTGTCTCATTTATTCCACAGATGATCTAATTATTAGATCTTATAGAACTCCTTGTCGGCTTTCCAACTCACTTTGAATCGCTCAAATCTGAGTTTGGATGAAAAAGTTACGGCGGAAATGGACAAATATGCAAAACGGAACGTCTCAGCCTGAGTTGAGACACCCCAAAGGTGTCTCGGACCTTGTGGAGCTATTTTGACCATAATCTGATTTGAATCTAAAGAAACTCAAAACTTTAAAGTTGTAGATCTCTTTGTCAACTTTCTAATGCATCTTGGATCAGGTCATTTGGAGATCATATGAGAAAGTTATGATCAAAATACCCGAGACACTCACAAGTGTCTCGGTCTGGCCGAGCCACCTGGCCGAGCCACCCAAAGGTATCTCGGACATTTTGGAGCTGTTTTGACCATAATCCGTTTCATATCTGAAGAAACTCAAAACATAAGAGTTGTAGATCTCTTTGTCAGCTTTCCAATGCATCTTAGATTAGGTCATTTGGAGATCATATGTGAAATTTATGATCAAAATACCTGAGACACTCACAAGTGTCTCGGCCTGGCCGAGCCACCTGGCCGAGCCACCCAAAGGTATCTCTGACCTTGTAGAGCTATTTTGACCATGATTCGTTTCGTATCTAAAGAAACTCAAAACATGAAAGTTATAGATCTCTTTGTTAGCTTTACAATACATCTTGGATTAGATCATTTAGAGATCATATGAGAAAGTCATGATCAAAATACCCGAGATACTCACAAGTGTCTCGGCCTGGCCGAGCCACCTGGCCGAGCCACCCAAAAATGTCTCGGACCTTATGGACCTATTTTGGCTATGATCCATTTAGTATCTAAAGAAACTCAAAACATGAAAGTTGTAGATCTCTTTGTCAGATTTCCAATGCACCTTGGATCAGGTCATTTGGAGATCATATGAGAAAGTTATGATCAAAATACCCAAGACACTCACAAGTGTCTCGGCCTGGCCGAGCCACCCAGATCTGGGCCCAGATCTGAGCCCAGATCTAGATTGAGATGCCTATAAATAGACTTGAGGGCTCATTGTTTAAGAGGTTGAACTTTTGAGAGGTTGAAGGCTAAAGAGAGGGACTTTTGAGGCGAAACTCTGCTGGATTAAAGGTTCAAGACTAAAAAAGGTTGGAGCTTTGGAATCTTGGAGTTTTGGACTTTTCAGATCTGGTTCTTGGCAATCATCCACGCCAAATAAGGCAGGAGTTTGAGAGAGATCAGATCTGAGATCTACACGGTCATCCTCCGGATCAAAACTTGGTTTTTGATCCCAAGAAGAGTATCGATTTCGCTTGGTCGATTTCGATTACTTAGGGCTATTATTTCCTTGGTGAAATAATCCCCTTGGCTGTTATTTCCTTCGTGAAATAACACCCGTCATACCGTGTAGATCCGACCGGATCAAGATCATGCGGTGGTCTACGGATTAACCCCGGCGCAGGCAAAGAACCCACACAAGCAAGAGACCGTAAAACAGGATCTTGCGATTTGTTCCAAAAAAGTTATAATCTTGTAAAATTTTTCTTTAATTTTGTTGTAACCGGATCTTATAAAAAGACCGGATCTTTTGTAACCGATAAACTGTTGCTCAAGAAAACAATGACATCAATGAAAACAATTTTTCCCACGAACAATGGGGAAGGGTAAAACTGTACTTCTAGATTCTACGGACCCGGACTCTTTCCTGGGACCCGATCACCCGCTTGTTCGATGCGAGCATGACGGTATATTCTTACAGCAGTCATATAGGAGTAAACATCTCATTCGATTATGCTCTCCTAGCGCCCCCTTCTGGTGGTGAAGAAGAAGTTTAATTAGCGGTGGCCACATCCCAGACCTCGCACTCGAGCCACGGCGAGCTAGCAAGGGTTCACATGGCTGGAACCTCGAGTGATCAGATGATTGCCAAAAGGTTTGAAGAACATCAGGTCACCATCGAGTCCATAAAAAGACATGTTGGAGCAGCTTCTGAATAAATAGAAGAAAAAGAAGAAAAACGCGCATACCCCGCGGAAGCCGACAGGAAACAAGGAGTAGGAACCCACCCCTAACCAGACGACCAAACTAGAAGATGATACTGATTCGCATTCGGATCAATCTTCCAAGATGTCGTTAGAAACGTCATGCACCGGAGGTACTACCCGAGATAGGAGATTCGATGAGTTCCAAAGTTAGCTGAATACCTTGAAGCTCCAACAAAACATGAACAATCTGGGGGTGGTCAGACCATAACCCATCGAATGGGACACAGTCCCCTACCCAGCAAAATTCAAGCCCATCAGTTTGGTACAGTTTGATGGCAAGGGTTCCCCCTCATAGCACATCTACTACTTTATGGCTCAAACCGGATTCCTCACAGGGAACGATGTCATCCTCACCCGGCTGTTCATCGGCACCCTCAAAGGGGTAGCCTTCGATTGGTTCTGCAAGATGGAACTAGGCTCTGTCAAGTGGCAGACGTGGAAAGGCTTTTCCTGGCCCGCTTCTTTGATGATGATACAGAGGTGTCAATGGCCACCCTCCTTGCTGAGAAGCAAAGGAAGTCGGAGTCTGTCAATGAATTCATGAAGAGGTTCAGGAATCGATCGGTGCTTTGCCGAGACCAAGTCTCCGAGGCCACACTGATTGAGATGTGCCGCAATAACATTTTGATCCATATTCTGTCCAAGGTTGGCGCGGTAGAAACCCAAACCTAGAAAGAACTTGTTCGCTAGGGCGAACAAGTTGAGAATATGATCAAGAGTCTGGAGGCTGAGGAGCCTCACCCTAAAAAGGGAGCTGCAGAGACAAGTGCGCTGAAGAATCCTCCTCGATCAAGAGGGAAGGAGATCATGGCCGTTGATTCTGCTTCAGTACCCAAAGCGGCCCAAAGGCCGAAGCCTAGGCCGTTCGAACAATGCCCTCCAAAGCAATACGACTTTAGGAAAGACCAAGTGGTATCAACATTCGACACTCTCCTCAAGAGCAATAGAAGCAAGCTACCGGAAGTCACCAAGCCTGAAGAGGCGAACAAAACCAGTGACCCGAGTTACTATGCATACCATAGGTTCCTCGGCCACCATACCTCCAAATGTTATATCCTCAAGGATAAGCTTCAGGCCCTCTACGATGCGGGAGTCCTAAAGAAGGAGAAGGTATAAAAACAGGTGACCACAAACATGATCACCCTTAGTTTTAGAACAGATCTCTAGGAGGTTCAGGCTCTAACAGGGGTGATTCCTATCCCCAAGGTGATCCAGAAGATTACTAACAATGATCCTCACAATCAATGAGTAAAAGGTTTAGTATCCTAGACCTTTCCATCAGGTCAGGTGATGTGGGTCCATCCCGACCTCCTCGATGATGAGCAATGGGCTTCAAAGCCTTCGAGAAAAACCAAAAGTAAACTTTGCAATGCCGTCTCCGCTATCCTAGATGGAGACAAAACAGCAGTAGCCACCCTCACCGACTTTAATGAAGAAGCCGTCACCCTCGCCACTAGAGCAGGAAAGGAATTCGCCAAGGATTACCCTACAAGGATGGAGGACCCGGTTGGACCCGCCACAAGGCCGTGTACATCAGTCCCTCCAAATCTTGATAGACCGAGCTCGAGTAATCAACCTTTCTGGTTCAACGTACTCACACAGCTAAAGCACATTCTAGCCCGAATCACTATGTATGAGCTCCTACAGTTGTCTAGACCTACTTGGGAAGCTCTACAAGAGGCGTTTGCCAACTCGAAAGTCTTTGCTACGCACTGCTCCCCCACGAGGGAAGAAGACATGGGAGGGAAATGTGCACAGTGCTGTCAAGTCACTGAACAACGGGTCCCTTGCATCACATTTACCCCTGAGGACATGCTAATCAAAAGCACCTCTCATGATCGACCCTTGTACTTCACAGGATACATAGGTTCCTCAACAATGGATTGAATCCAAGTGGACCCAGGATCTACGCTAAGCATTGTCCCCCCGAAACTTATCAAGCACCCGGGGGTCCCCCTGAAGCGTCTTTCCCCAACAACCACGACTATCTTTGGCTTTAATGCCACTAGGACTAGGCCACTCGGTAAGATCTGTCTGAAGTGCCGAATAGGTGACATGAAGACAGAGGTGACCTGTTACGTCATCGACGCCGAGCCTTCCTACAACATTCTTTTGGGATGGCCATGGATCCACAACAACCGCATAGTCTCGTCCACATTACAGCAATGCCTAAAGTACGTGGATGATTATGATCAAGTAAAAACAGTAGTGGCCGATAAGCAACCCTTCAAGGGAGTCGAGAACTACTTCACAGATTCCCTGCTTTACCAAGACTCAGACGAACCACTAATCGAGAAGCTCGGGAGCGGCAACGAAGCTAATAGTGAACCCAAATATGGCGATGGCCTTATTCTGAATAATTTTGATTCAATTGTAATCAGCTACGAGAGCTATAGTGTAACCGACGCTGTTCAGGCGGACGAGATTATCTTGAATGAGAAGTTCAACTTTTCTTACCTGTCGTCTTGCCCGACATCTAAGGAGGACACGCCCAATGATTCAATTTCAAGGCTGTACAATGACCCCTCACTACACTTTCTTGCATACTCATCGTATGTTACAAAAAGACAAACGATCGAGTCCTCACAGGCGGTATTCGTCATGCCCACCCAAGATAATTATCAGAAAGGTATTATCTTTGGATGGATCGATCACCCCTTGCACACATTGTGGGACGAATCCAAAGAAGAAAAACCCACACCCCAGTTTTCACAATACAGTCAAACAGTGAAGCGCATGATGAAGGACATGGGTTACAACTTTACTCGTCGAGAAGGCCTGAACTACAGACGAGGGCGGAAGACGGTCATCCGGCCCGCCTATTTTCCTAAAGGCAAACCCTCGAATTACTTCACCAATACTCAAAGAGGTTTAGGCTACACTTCTTCCTCATCGGAGTAGTTCTGCAATTTCGACGAAGATTCCGACAAGGTCCGATCGGATGAGCGATCATCAACATCCTCGGCATGGGACTCAGACATCAACGTGGGCGACTTGTTTAAGGACCTCACAGTTAACATGACTATGGCTGATCCTGCCGAAATGGCAGAGGATGGCCAGGTCCTACTTTATGATGAAACGTGGGATCGCCACGTCAATGCTCAGTGGAGCAGTCGCTTCGAGCAACGTGAACCGCCCACTGAGGATGAAATTCTCCAAGTAAACATGAGCGGTAAGGCCAACCCCAAGCCTATATTTATCAGTGGTAGCTTACCTCTCCAAGAGAAGGAAGGCCTCATTGCCCTCATACGAGAATGCATTAATGTCTTTGCATAGAATTATGAGGACATGCCTGGCCTTGATCCTCGAATCGCCATGTATCGCCTCAACATCGGCTCAGACGTCAAACCTGTCAAACAATAGCAGAGATGGTTTCGTCAACAAATCATTAAGGCAATCGAAGCTGAAGTGAAGAAGTTGATCAAATCCGGTTTCATCAGAGAGGAACAGCACCCTAACTGGGTAGCCAACATTGTTCCAGTCCTGAAGAAGAACGATAAGATCCGCATCTGCATTGACTTTAGAAACCTTAATGCCGCTTGCCCAAAGGATGAGTTTCCGTTACTCATCACGGATGTCATCATTGATAACACGTTTGGGTTTGAGAGAATGTCCTTTATGGATGGATTCTCAGGATATAATCAAATCAAGATGCATCCTGATGATGAAAAACACACTTCGTTCAGAACACCAATAGGGGTGTACTGCTACACGGTCATGCCTTTTGGACTCAAAAACACCGGCACAACATATCAACGCGCCATGAGCATAACTTTTCGAGACTACCTGCGAAAGACAATCGAGTGCGATGTGGATGATTTGGTCATAAAAAGTCATAGCAAAGACGACCATCTCCAAGACCTGAGAGTGATGTTCGAACTCATGAGATCTCATCAACTCAAGATGAATCCAACAAAATCATTCTTAGGGATGTCTAGTGGAAATTTCATTGGATTCGTAGTCATGACAAAGGGCATTTGTATTGACCCGGATAAGGTGCGAGCTATCCAAGAGCTCCTCCAGCCACCTCGGAATCTCAAAGAATTGAGGGGTCTCCAGGGACGATTGGCTTATATCCGGAAGTTCATCTCAAACCTTTCAGGCAAATGTCAACCCATCGCCAAGTTGATGAAGAAAGGTGCCTCCTTTGTATGGGACGAGCCCTGCCAGGGGGCCTGCGAAGAGATCAAAGCTTATCTCTCGAGCCCACCCATCCTGGCAGCTCTGATCTCGGGAAAGTCATTCCTCATCTCTATACGAGCCATGGAGCATTCTCTGGGTGCCCTCCTGGTGCAAAATGATGATGCTGGTCATGAGCAAGTATCTATTACCTGAGTAGAACTCTACAAGGCGCCGAGCGACGGTACCCCATGATCAAAAAGGAGTTCCTAGCCTTGGTATTCGCTGTTCAAAAGATGTGACATTACCTAGTTGGCCAGACCATCCATGTCATCTCTCGGATGAACCTTATCCGAGTCTTCATGACACAACCAGGGGCCTTAAATTAGTGCTAAGCCAGATGGTCACTCCTGTTGTCCCAGTACGACATCCACTTCATGCCGTAGAAATCAGTCAAAGGCCATGTGATCTGCGATCTCATGGCCATCCATCCAATAGGAGTGAAAACTGACTTGTTCGAAGACTTGCCAGATGAACCCCTCGAAGTCAACATAACCTCCCTAGCAGAGGTTTGGCAAATGTTCTTCGACGGTGTGTCTCACGTCGGCACGAGCAGATCTATCGTGGTAGGAGTGGGGATGGTCTTCACTTCTCCACATAACCACGTGTTACTCCGAGCCTTTTCTTTGACTGAGCCATGCACCGACAACGTGGCTGAATACAATGCGCTGCTCATTGGGCTCGAACTGGCTAAGGAGTTAGAGATAAAGCATCTCGAAGCCTATGGTGACTCTCAGCTCATTGTCAGATAGATAACGGGAGAATACAAAGTTAGGAATGACGATTTGGTTCCACTTCATAAAACAGCTATCAAACTAGTTGAGTCCTTCAAAAACTTTCACATTGAGCATGTACTTCGTTCCAAGAACATGCACGCAGACACTCTGGCGTCCTTAGAAGCTAACTTGGCCCTACCGCTAGGGACGATGCAGCGCGTCACGGTCGCGAGCTGACAACTCTTCTAGCCAGAGGATGTCCTAGAGGTGAACACTACACACCAGGCTTCAGATCAACTCGACCCGAAAGATTGGCGTCTCCTGATCATTGATTACGTCTTATACGACATGCTGCCTAAAGATGCCAGGGAGCGAGAGTCTGTCCGCCGGCGTGCCTCAAGGTTCTACTACGACTCGACCATGAAGACGTTGTATCTTAGATCATATGATGGTTTTCTACTTCGATGTCTTTCAAGGAGAGAAGCACATGAAGCTTTGCGTGAGGCCTATGATGGTACTTGCGGGGCTCACTAGCCCGGACCCAAGCTTTAGGATCATCTGTGGAGAATAGGCTACTTATGGCCCGGGATGATCAGTGACGTAGTTGCTTACGCCAAACGTTACCACACGTGCCAAATCCACGCCAATTACATGTACCAACCTCCTGAAGACCTGCATCCAACGGCAACGTCATGGCCATTCGAAGCATGGGGGATGGATATCATCAGATCGATATCCCCACCATCAGCAAGGGGTCACTGTTTCATCCTCGCTATCACCGATTACTTCTTCAAATGGGCGGAAGTTGTTCTCCTAAGAGAAGTCAAGACCAATGACGTGATTAGATTCATCAAACATCACGTCATTTACCAATACGACATCCCTAGGCGTATCATTCATGACAAGGGCATGTAGTTTGTTAGTCATGCATTCACCCGGTTCTATGATAAGTTCAAGATACAGAACCTGTCCTTTACGGCTTATAATCCCTCTGCAAACGGTCTAACCGAGGCCTTTAACAAAACAATCGTTAAGATCCTAACCAAGCTGACCTCCAATAGCAAACACGATTAGAACATGAAGCTTAGTGAAAGCTTATAGGCGTATCGCACTACGGTTCGCACACCAACCGACACTACGCCTTACTCATTGATATACGGCTGTGAGGCCGTGCTACCCCTACAAGTGCAGATCCCATCTTTTCACATCGCCCTCGCGACAGGAATGACGGTGGAAGATAGTCATCAACGGCATCTCGCAGAACTTGAGGCACTAGATAAGAAGCGACTCAAAGATCAACAACACATTGAGTTCTACCAAGCCCGAATAGCCAAGGCCTTCGATAAGAAAGTCAAAAACTGATCCTTCAAGAAGGGAGAATTGGTCCTCATCATTCGCCGACCGGTTATTCTCAACTCTAAAAAGAATGGCATGTTCCAGCCCAAATGGGAAGGACCGTTCGTGGTAGAGACAGTCTATTCGAATGGAGCCTATCGTCTTGTCAAACCAAATGGCAATAAGATCATGATGCCTATCAACAGCAAGTTCTTGAAGAAGTACTATCCTTAGTACTCCTCTAAACTCCCACTGGTACACGAGTCTAAACTGCCCTTTCACCCTCCAACCAGGACACAAAGCTAAACTGTCCCTACCTTATATACTATATCATATAGACGAGTGTGAGACACCGCTTACGAGGGGCCCCTGGAAGATACTACGTATAGTATTCTCAGGGATAACCCGAACCCCCCCATTCGGTCAAACTTTTCTACAGTTAGGACCAAAACAAACTATCAAGTTAATCCCCACCTCTGAATAGTCATTTCTCCGTTAGTCTCATTCAACTGGACGATGGATCTCTTAACACTGTCAGGTTAACTATTTGCCTCTAACAATTTCCTTCGAGTTTTCCCCGTTAGTCCTCTCCCGTAGGATGACACGACAAACTCCCACTGTCACGTTAACTATTACCTCTGGCAAAGTTAACTTACCAATCCTCTCCAATAGGATGGTAAGCCCACAGAGTTGCTCACATCGCAACAAACAATCCCGTCATATTAACTATTACCTCTGGCAAAATTAACTTATCGATCCTCTCCCATAAGACAATAGGTCCTCATAGTTGCTCCGATTGCAACAAGATTCTATCATGTTAATGATCACCTCTGGTAACCGGCCCCATCATTCCCATGAATGACACTGCTCGAATAGTAACCTACCATGCTACGTGTTGCTACTCCGGTCAGTCGTCACACTCATACGTCCAGATAATCGATGGGTAGCAGCCCATCATGTGACGGCTCCTACAACAATCAATCGGCGTACTCCCACATTCCTGAACAATTCGATTATCTTGACACCATCATTCCCACAAATGACAGTGTTCATTGAGGGCCTCTGACCAGACAACGTACTTCATCGGCCCCCGAACGACAACTTGCCAAACATCGAATTTGTGTTAGAACCCTAACCAGGTCGCACACACAAATGACCATACTAGCTAGGCTAGGTTGTTAGCGTTTAACAACCCCACCCCACCTAAACTATGACGTGACGGTCGGAGTTAACCCAACCCTACGCGTCGAGCAGACGAGGATAAAAAAGAGAGCTTAGCGAGAGGCCTAAGAGAAACTCCTCAACAACTTACCATATGGAAGAAAACAGTATGGCTAGCCCGACTCTAACAACAGTCGGTGAAAGCGAATCAAAATCATTGACTGCCAATGACTTGCTAAAAGTCCTAAGCATGAACCAACACAGAAAATAAGGAAAGGCTACGAATGCAAAACCAAGAATAATCAGAAGTATAAGAAGCCATTCCAGACATAGTTTAAGAGCAACATGTTCAGAACAAAGATATAGCAAACATCAGCGAAATTACAGCAATTCATAACAAAAGAAGAGCATCCTAAATAAACTTCAGCAGGCTGAAGGAGGCAATCCTAGCCTTGACGTCCGCAAGCTCTACCGACTGTCGGGCTCGAACCTTTTCTTCCTACCTCTGCTGGAGCTTGGCGAGAGCAGCCTCAGCATCTTCTTCTTCCTGGCGCAAACCTTGGAGGATTTGTGACTCCTCGGCAGTAAGGCGAACGACCTTTATGTTCTCCTCCTACCACTTCTTCAAGTCCTCCTCGTCTCGAGCAGACTCGACCATCAGGAATGAGCAAGCATCATGATGGGCATCCAACCTAGCCAACAAGGCACGGTGTCACTTCTACAAGCGTCTAAGCTCGGCCTCCTTCTCTGAGATACTCTTCTCTTGAGCTTCGCGTTCGATAGCCCATTGAAGTTAAGCACTCATCAGAAGGGGTGTCAGCTCATCGCTAGGATCGACATGCGCTAGCTCTTCCAGGCGATATTGCAGCCCCTTCAGGGGATTGAGCTCTCGCTCGCATTGCCTAGCCAATTGAGCACCTCCTACATGCCGAATCTCCTTGAGACGATCAGCCACGTGGGGAAAAATATCACAGCATCTGCCACCACCTTGACTGACAATGATCACCATCCTGCGTAAGTCATCCTCTAACTTTCAGAGGATGTTGAGCGTCGAGCCAAGGCTAGAAGTGGTCGACCCCTGGGTCGGGTTGACAGCAGCGGCCAGTGCCGCATCAGTACCGATAGCACCAGAAGAGGAAGCAATTCCCTTCCCCTTAGAGGAGCACGGCTTGGTCTTGGAAGCCATGTTCGGAGTATGGAATACCCTGTAGAAATTTCTTCAAACAAACACCAGTGAGCGCGAGAACGCCATCAGGAGAAAGGCGAAGGTATTATATCGCTGTGGATTCAACAGATGAGATCCGCAAGCTCGAATGGGTTGAACGGCCTAGATCCCCTATGGCGTTTCGAATTTGACGTCTATGAAAGCTACGGCTCTTTGGATTCTAAACCGACGGTTCAGATCAAGCGTGGAAGGTGAGATGTTCCGTCACTTCACATTTAATGTGAGGCGGTGTGCCCACGTCGCCTTAGCTGGCAAGCACAAGGGTCCACAAACAGACATGTGGCCTACTCAACCTGACTTTATCTATTGCGGGGAGTTTGCTAGTGACATAAACTCGCCGAAGCTTGAGTTTGCCTGTGGCATAAAATCACCGAAGCTTGAGTTTGCCTGTAGCATGAACTTGCCGAAGCTTGAGTTTGCCTGTGGCATAAACTCGCCGAAGCTGAAGTTCGCCTGTGACACAAACTCGTCGAAGCTTGAGGTTTGCCTGTGGTATAAACTCACTGAAGCTTGAGTTCGCCTGTAGCATGAACTTGCCAAAGCTTGAATTTGCCTGTGGCATAAACTCGTCGAAGCTTGAGTTCTCCCGTAGCATGAACTCGCCAAAGCTTGAGTTCACCCTTGGCATGACATCGCCAAAGCTTAAGTTCACCCTTGGCATAACATCGCCGAAGCTCTAGGTTGCCTAGGGCACGAACTCGCTTAAAACTCAGAATCGCCTAAAGCTAGATGTTGGGTAGCAATACACAGCAATAAAAGCAAAAAATGAGTACGTTCGCCATACATTGAGAAAATGCAAAGTTCATTCATCAGCAGTTTTCAAGACAGTACATTTGAACAAAGTTATGATTTTATAATCGAACAAGTCATAACATTACATTGGAAGCAAAAGATTGAACAAGACACTTTGAGTTTAATCCTATCCTACAAGCTTAGTCTAGAAAACTAAAAGATGCAAGCTTTACCTTGACCTTGGCTATCCTCTAAGCATGGACTGCACTAGCCTCGTCCTTGGCCTCCTGCCTGACCTTGGCCTCGAAAGAAGCATTAGTTGTAGTATCTTCTTGGTGCTGCACCGAAAGAATACGCCTCTCCCGTGCAAGAGCGCCTTCGACGGTCTCTGAATACGTAAGCCCGTCAAAGTCGACTCCCCCTCGGCACACGAGATCCTACCCCAAACAACTAAGAAAGCGGTGACCTCCATATCAGCCTATAGCAGACGTTGTCAGTTATCCAGGTTGGCGATGAAGGATTCCTTGTCTTCTATATCCCTCTTTCGGCATTCCTGCTACCACGCCTCATGACGACGGGCCGAGGCCAAGAATTGCCCCATGTCAGGCTCTAAATCCACCTGTCGCAATCCTCTAACCTTGTTAAGAGCAGTTCCAGATCGAGAAGCTTCATCGAACAATGTATGGTAAGTTTATAACCACCCAAGCGTCGGATGTTGGCCACACGATCTAAGAGAGACTGCTTGAGATCCACATAGGCACCATGGCCTTGGTCAACGAGGGAGATCACTCACCTCGCAACACTTTCCAATCCTTGAACATGCGTCTACGGATTAGCGGAATCTAAGGAACTAGATCCCTGGCCATGATAGAGCACAGCGGCAGAGGAGGTCTCAGCATGAGACTCCACTCCTGGTTGAGAAACGGGCAGTGAAGCGGGCACAACCGCGGGTTTGGGTTCAGGCTCTAGCCCCTCTGTGTTCGAAGCTCCCTCTGGTGCTGATAAAAGAGATCAGAACAATGAACGCATTATGTTCGCGCGTTGATTAACTGTCTAAGAGGTTTAAAAAAGGGGAATACCTTTAGCAGCGTCTGCAGACACGTCAGCAGTAGCGGCCTCATTGTCCCTCCCCCTCTTCTTCGAGATAGGTACCCTCACTCGTAGTGTCATCCTAAACGTGGGAGAAATGATGAACACTGTGACCTCTCCAACAGGGAGGGAGAATGCTATATAATAGCCCAAGTTCACTCTTACCGTTCGATTCAACAGTTCAGATCGAACGGTCACGAAGGAGGCAAGACGGTTCAGGACTTTGCACGGACGGTCGGGATATAACGGTTGTGAACCTGATCCTTAACCAACGGCCTGGATCGGGCATGGGAAAGAAAGAGCCCCTACTATACCTCATTTAATGTAGAGCGATGCGCCCACGTCGTCTTAACTGCAAGCACGTAGGACCGCAAATTGACATGCGGCTCGCACGGGTCTAAGCTTGCCTACGGCTCAACTGCTGCCTACAATCAGAGTCCGCCTACGGCTGGAACTCGCCTTACAGCTAGAGTTCACCTACGATTTGAACTCGCCATGAAGACAGAGTCTGCCCGTAGCTTGAACTCACCATATAGCCAAGGTTCGCCCACGGTTTGGACTCATCACACCATTAGGGTTCGCCCATGGTTTGAAATTGCCCAATGACCAAAGCTTGCTTACAGCCTAAAATCGCTTGTTCCAAAACACGGAATATGAATGATGAATAATAAAGGGTAATTATATGCACAACACATTGGGAAACTAAGAAAGCATAGATATTCATCCATCCATCAGTTTAAAGATAATACATTCGAATAAAGTTATAATCTTACAATCAGATAAGTCACAACAGCACGTTTGAGACAAAAGTAAAACAAAATGTCTTAACACTACCCTAACCCTAAAGGCCTAGTCCAGCATGCTGAAGGATGCAATCTCCACTTTAGCAGTGGCTATCCTCCTTGCACGGTCCGCCCGAGCCTCATCTTTCGCCTCCTTCTGGATTCAGGCCTTGAAGGTTGAGGCGGTAGCGGCGTTCTCCTGACGCAACATCTGGAGATTTCAGGTCACCTCTTCAATAGTCCTACAGGCTTCCCCACTTTCGAATAGGAGCTCCCTCAACATCGTCTCCTCTTGTTCTAGCTCAGCCTTCAGACGGGTGATGGCAGAAGTAGAGGCATCCATCTGGGCATGTGTATGATGCTACTGAGTCGTCAAAAGGGCGACGTGGGATTCCAAGTCAACTACGTTCTTTGTTTGAACCTCCTGCTCCCACTCACCCTGACGCCGGGCATGAGCCGAGCATCGCTCTAAGTTAGGCCCCAGGTCCGCCCGCATCCATTGCTCCAAACGTGTCAAGCATGATTCTAGGTAAAGTAGCCTCGCCATACAGCACGAAGCAACTCAGGATTCGCCCAGCCGTCTAAGGTCGGCCACCCGGTCTAGGAGAGACTACTTCAGATCAGCATAAGTCCCCCAACCAAGGCTAACGATGTAGATCACCTTCTGTGCAGCGTTCTCCAATTCCTTGACCCGAGTCGGTGTAGAAAGGGAGCCCGAAGAAACAGGCTCTTGGCTATGGGCAAGTGCAGTGATGGGCGGAATCTCGGGGGGGGGCAAAGCCCGGCTTCTAATTGGGGAGCGGGTTACGAGGCAGACGTGGTCGTGGCTTCCTCGGATTCATCATCTGAGACAAGGATAGGTTCGGGCACAGAACCCTCGATGGCCGGCCCCTCTTCTTGAACTGCATGACATGACAAAGAGTTTAAAATCAGGAAGTCATCTCGCTCACAAGACTCTTAAACCTACCATGAAGGTTAGATGCAGGATTACCTACGGCAGCAGCGATGGCCTCGGCAGCAGCGACGCCAGTAGCGGAGCAGGAAGCCCCCTCTCCTTCTTCGAAACATCCACTTTCACTCATGGAGCCATCTCAACTATGGTAAAAGAAAGCGTTTTCTCTGAGAGAAGAAATAAACGACGTAATCCCTAAACAAGGAATGTGGACGTTATTTACGACCGGCTCGAACGATCGCCCACCATTTGATCTGATGGTTCGAGTCGAACGGTCATGGACGAAGCACGAGGATTCGGAATCCCACACGAGTGGTCAAGATCTGGTGGTTATTAAACACGATTTGTATCCAACAGCCTAGATCTGGCATGGAAGACGAAGAACCCCATCACTCCGCTTTTAATGCGAAGCGACATACCCACATCACCTTAGCTGGCGAGCACATTAATCCGCAAGTAAACACGTGTCCACATCGTCACAAGATTCGAGCTCTCCTGACAATCTGGGCTCGCGTATGAACTCGACCCGGTTGATTCGAGCTCGCTTACGGCCGGGATGTTCCCCATTGACTAAACTCGCCTGTAATGGGAATTTGCCCGATCTAACTCATCCAGCCTAGCTCACCTACGGTCGAGATTCGCCCAGTTCGAATCCACCTACAACTAACTTAGGGAGGATCCGAATAAAAAAAATCCGCAGAGAAAGAATACGTGCATATGAAACCTGAGGAACCATGATTGAAACAAAAGCATAGTTTCATTCATTAAGAGAGATTTGAGTACAATGATACGATCAAACTAAATTACAAATCTCTCAGGTGCGACTCCACCTCACGAATCTTTTGGGTATGCTTAAGCTTGAGCCTGTTCAGGACCTCTCGGTGGATATCTGCTTCATAGAGCAAAAGCAAGTCTTGGACGTTGCTCCTCACCTCCTTGAGGGCTCGGTCTTCCCCTCGACTTCGTCAATGACCAGCTATTGTTAAGACTTGAGCTCCGCCAATTCCTTAATCAGCTATTCACAGACCCGCTCTTTGGCAGCCAAGGAAGCTTGCACCACAGCGAGGGTATGCTTATCCTCCGCTATATCCGAGTTCAAGCTAGATATACAGGAATTGGCTTTGTGACATTCTTGGCCTACCCGTTCATCCTCAGCCATGCCACACTTCAGCTCCTCCTTTAGCTTCGTCTCCAACGACATCATCTCCCCCAACCTACGTTCTCGCTCCTCCATAGCTACTTGGACCTCGTCGGTCGCAAGGCGGAGGATCTCAAAACTCTCAGTACAGAGGCTGAATAGCTCTTGGACGGTCCGCTCGGCCTTTTCTAAGTGCCTATAATACAGAATGGCGACGGAGGACCCGAGCGTCCTGACCAAGAAGCTCATGTGGGAGTCGAGAACCTCCTTGAACTCCTCAAAGGGGCAACTCCTCTCCAGCGCAAATTTGATGCAGTCAGCGAGCGTGTCCTGGAAGAAAGTAATAGCTCGACCCGCTAATCTCTTATGAAGGAGAGCTCTGGAAGAGGAGTCAACCTCATCAACCCCTAGTGCCACCACAGGAGCCATGGTCGAAGCGCTAGTGGCCACAATGGCGGGAGTGGTGGTAGACACCGCTAAGGCCAAGGACCTGGCTAACACTATTAAGGTCTCGACCCTGGAGATGGCGGCAACCTCGATGGTCACCAAAGTAGGAGACAACGAGGTGACGACGAGCTGGGCAGATGTTTCCCCACGAGTCAGGACCTCTGTCTGCTGGGTCGGTGCTTCATCATGACCCAAAGCCTCTTTAGGATTTAAGACCTCCTCTCGCCAAGCTGGCACTTCTTCATGAGCCGACGCCTCCTTGTAGCTCGATGTCGCCTCGTAAACAAGTTTAAAGAGTTTTAAACAAGGGTTTAAGTGTGTTTTTAGTGTTTGTTTGGTTTGAAGATTGTTTTCACAAGTGGAGGAGATCATCTTCTTGTTTGGGCTCCAATCTCCATCTCTCCATCTTGTCATCTATTGGAGAAGTTTTCTAAACTCTATCTAGCTTTACATTTGCTTAGTTATTTGATTATCTTTCTTTAAAGCTAGTTTTTATATTGAGTTTATATTTGATTATATTATCTCATTGTTACACACACCCACTTGAGCTTATTGTATTTGCATTCATAATATATTTGGGATTGTGAGAGATAGTAATATTGAGTTGAGCTTACATTGTGTTCTCATCTATTGTAGAGAACAAATCATTTATTGTTATATTGTGAGATTGTAAGGTTTTCGGTGAGCTAGAAAACCGAGTGTGTTGTGAAGTTTTCGGTGAACTATAAAACCGAGTGTGAGGAGTGAACGTTGATCGGTGAACGTTGATCGATGAGCGTTGAAAACCGACATTGTGAGGTGTAAATGTTATTCGGGTGAGCGTAAAAAACCGGGTTATGATAGTGGATTTCTCCCCGGGAGAGGGGAGCGGAGACGTAGGATGGAAGGTCCGAACTCCGTGATCATATCGTGTGTTTGAGTTTGCTTTGGTGCACTTTATCTTATGTTTATATTTCTTGTCGCCATTGTCTATAGCTCATTATTTATATGATCCACTATATAGTTCATATTGTTTTACCCCTTGTGTTAGTTTCATATCCTTGCATATATCATATATTGCTTATATCTCTTTGCTAGGATATTTCTTGTTGTTCATATTGCTTATCCTAGCTCATATAACTTGTTGTATTTCATACTTGCTAGGATAACTTGTTAATTAGTTTTAATTAGCATTTAAATCGGATTAGATTAGCATAAGACCCTAATCACCCCCCCCCCC
>BQKN01051666.1:0-13326 GCA_022839385.1 Asparagus kiusianus | reverse complement strand
GAGCAACTTTGAGGATTTATCGTTCTATTGATGAGAATCGATAAATTAAAAGTGTTGCAATCGGAGCAACTTTGAGGATTTATCATTCTATTGATGAGAATCGATAACTTGAAAGTGTTGCGATCGGAGCAACTTTGAGGACTTATCGTTCTATTGATGAGAATCGATAAATTAAAAGTGTTGCGATCGGAGCAACTTTGATGATTTATCGTTCTATTGATGAGAATCGATAAGTGAGTTCTAACAGAGGAGTTATAATCATATTGATAGTGATAATAACTAGATTCAATCTCTGTTAGGATAATAACCATCTGATGAGTTGAGGAGATGCAGAGTTTTGAACGCACTCTGTTGCAAAGATCCCATGAATTCAGATGCTAAGTATCGAAGATGGACTCTTCATTTGGAAGAGTTATAACGCTAAGGTGACCTTCGCGTTTGAAGCATGAAACGCTGGTCTGAGCCCAGCGTTTGAACGCGGGTGTGAACCTCGCGTTGAGGTTAAAGTCTTAAGTGACTTTATCCAAGAACGTAAAAGATTTACGTTTTGAAATATAAAACGGTTGGGATTCTTTTACCGAACCATTTCAACAGCTTAATAGCTATTATAAATAGACCTGAGTGGTCACATCAAGAGTCATTCGACTCTTTCCACTTTCGGCCATTTCCAAGAACGAGAAATCTCGTTTGACTTCGGCGAGATCTCCGACGAACTTCGTCTCTTTCGTTCGAAAACGCCTCCTCCGATCTACCGTGCTGATGGCGCCACGGAGGACGGGTCCAAGCTCCAAGAAAGTCGCCGGGGGGACTTCCGAAACACCGTCGGTTGAGGGCGCCGGCGGTGTTCCTGTTCCTGCGGGGATGTCGTCGTCGTCTCCGCCGCCACATGGGCCTCCCTGTCGTGGTGAGTGCCGACTAAAAGAACTTGCTTTGACAAGTTTTCTGAAAACCCTAAATGGGTTCTTGATAACGAGGAAGATGACTCGTTCTAACTGGTTGAAAACGCGGGGTTGGGATATCCTTTGGGTCCCGATCCTCGCGTTCCAAATTTTTTAACACGAGATTCGACCCTCGCGTTTAAGAATTCTGACGCGGGGCTCGACCCTCGCGTTGGAAATTTCTGACGCGGGGCTCGACCCTCGCGTTAGAAATTTGGACATGAGACTTTAACCCATTATGTTTTGGGTTCTATCTTTATGTCGATAGCTCATTAACATCTGCTTTCGATTGTGCAGTGCTTCTTCCAAATGTGCCACTTTCGCAAGAACATCATTTTGGGTATATTGACGGTATTGATGCAAACGAAACTTTCAGTCTTCAAAACACAGTTCCGCTTTGTACTTTCGTTGACTCTGAGAGAACGGACCTGATTAGATCTCCTCGATGTTCGACTCTTAGAGTTTTGATCACTGATTTGGACATGGAGACCCCTGCTGGTCATGCCCAGTTTCCCAAACCGGCGTTCATATTCGGGGATCGCATATCCATCAATGATCACCTCGTACATGCAGAAGATTCGAAGCTATTGCGGAAAATTGATAATCGCTACTTCTTCCTTCCTAACATGAAGATGATGTATCCCCTCTCCTACTTCTTGAATGCAAGCCGTCGTCGGAGTCTGACTTTTGACATAGTTAAGGAGAAGGAAAATGTGTCGCTCGGATCTGGTCGACGGGCTCGTACACAAATCGGAGGGCAGCTCAAGGGATTGAGACCCGGTTTATTTGAGAAGAAGGAACTGGCTCAGGAGATGCCACGCCCAGCGAATATTTTCATTCGCCAGTTCCTTGCAACTCAGGGTGAATTTTCTACCCAAGCGTTCAGATCCCCTGGATGGGTTTGTTCCGGAGAAGGAGGTTGGTGGACCCGCATGATTGACTTCGTTCTTGAGGAGCTTAAGGAGTCACTCACTCAATCGGGTCTCACAATTCCCGTGTTAGCTACTCGACGGGGAGTTGTGCAGAGCTTCCATAATTTCTTCGCTATGTTAGAGAAATATAACTCGGACAGTTGCACATTTTTCACACCTGCAGGAGAGTTAGGTTTTGCTCTTCATGAGATGCAAGCGGTGTCAGGATTGCCTCTTGGGAAAACACCCTACGAAGAGTTCATCCCTACTACCGAAGAGCTTTCTCAGTTGAGGTTGGCGCACCCAGAGATTTATGCTACTTTCTGGGAGTTAATGTGCCACTTCCATATATGTGCTCAAATCTGTGGGATGCGTGGAGGAGGTATCATGCATACCACGTGGGCGGAATACCTCTTTCAGAATTTAAACCGGAAAGATGTAGCCGTGTCTCGTGTTGCAGCCATCTCTCCCAAAGAAGCCAAAGCTCGGATTAAGGCTTCTAATGCTATCTACAAAACAGAGCATGTAGAGGAGGATTTTGAGGCCGGTGTTGAGTTTGAAAGTTTCCACCACCAGGGTACAATTCCTATTTCTGACACGACTCTACTTGCAGGCTTCTTTATGGTTTGGTTGAAACGGTGCGTAGTGCCGTCAAGACCAATAGAAGCGATCCTGGCTGAGGTTGTATATCCAGCTGTTTTGCTGGCACATGGGAGACCCGTCAGCCTCCTCACTGCCATGGTCGGCTGCATTCAAAACGGCCTAAGGATATTAACCTCTGATCTGCTCGGCGCCTCGATGGTTAAGGTTGCCGGGAAGAAAGCCGGGAAGAACCCCCAGCCACGCATACCAGTGCCGTATACGTACTTGGTGGCCTGGTTCGTGCTGCATTGCCCCTCCTTGATGACGGGAGTATCGGAGAGTGCTGATGCTTACATCCCCTTCATACAGAGATTAGAGTCGGCCACGTGGACTCATTCTTACATAGTCAAGGCTCGACAATTCTTATCTCGGGAGGATAATTACCGGATTTTCTGTTGTGCTCCTGATTTTAACGGAGCTGACGCGAAGGATGCCCGCTTCATGGACTTACTTTTTGAGGGTTCGTCTTCTTTGGAAGAAGGCACATTCAACTGGCTTCTTATGATCAGGTTGGGCTACCTGGTCTTCCGCTTGCGGGAGAAGTGCTTTATTGAACCCTACGTGCCTTCTCGGTTCGCTAGGCAATTAGGATATGATCAGCTTTATGTTGGCAATCCCAACCCGGCATTGGCTCATATTGGGAATTTATATGAAGGAGCTCGTGCATGGTACTTCTTTTCCGCTGGGGGAACCCATGCACAATTCACTCTACCCAATTCGCCGCCTAGCTGCTCCACTGTTGCCGATTTCCGCAGCTGGTATGAAGAAGTTTCCCAAGTTACGGGGTATGATATTTACACCTCCTGCATAAGTGAGATTCGGGAATTGTATCGTTTGAGGAGTCGTTCTTCCAGCACCCGTTTGCCGGGGGTAGAAGAATATCTATCCTGCGAACAAGAAGCATCTGGGGCTGTTGAAGCTCTTAGAAATTTATCTGCCATCGAGCCTCCTAAGGAAGAAACTCTTATGGAGATCGAAGAGGAAACACCGATTGCTGACTCTCCCGAAGAAAAACCAATTCCAAAAGTGTCTGCTTCTGAACCTCGTCTTCTGAGATCGGGTAAGAAGGCTCTTTCTGCTGCTGAGCAGGCCGAGTATGACAGGAGAATGCGTAAACGGCTGCCTGTCGTAGCCAAAAATTCAAAGAAGACCAAGCTGATGGGAGACGCGATACGATCAGCGCATGCTGCATCTCCTGAAAATAGAGAGGATATTACGCTTCCCACTGCTCCTCCAAGTCTCGAAGCAACAATCGATGAGCAGGAAGAGGATATCTTAGGCTCCACGTCAGAAATGGTTAAGACATTCTTATCTGAAGCCCGGCACACCTCTACTCGCACTGATTATGCGGACTGTTTCGTTTATCCGACCGCCCCACCCCCAAGCTCTGAGACACTGAGGGAGCTCATCGAACAATTGGAACGTTGGATGCAAAGGACCATTGACGTTGTCAGTCTCGGGGACGTAAGTTACAAGGTTTTTGAACCTCATTTGCTGGAATGCTTGGCTAAGATCAAGCATCAGGGTGATAAAATATGGACCGAGAACTGTCGTGAGAGCCTCATCATCTTGGAATATGAGCTGGAATTCCTCTCCATGCTGCAACGTGACGACATAGGCCCAGAAGTGGATCGGGCTCTTTCTGAGGCCAAGGCTTCGAAGGCACAACAACAAGAGGTTCTTCATAAGAGTTTATCCGAAACAGAACCTCGTCTTGCTCACCTGCGTGATGAACATGCCCAAGTACAGAGGGACATGGGCAACCTTGCTGTGGGTCTCCGGGATACTGCAGCAGAGCTTGCTCGAGCTGGTGTTGAAGTCCCTCAGATAAACGCTCAGCTAGCTGATGGTGTGGAGATTTTAAGAGGATTCGCTGGTTATTGCGATGGACTCTTCAAATGCTATTGCGACGAGATTGTCGCTGCCGATAAACTTCGGCGAGAACTTGCAGAGGCAACGCCTAGTGAAGAGGAACTCAAGAGCAAGATAACTAAAGACATCAGAAAGGCTCGCGAGGAAAATATATCAGCGCTGAAATCTAAACTCAAGTCTTTCAGATTGATGAGCCCCGATGTTTAGGGCTTGCGCTATTTTTGGTGGAGGGATAAATTTGTATCATTTTCCTTTCAATTGTTTTCACTTTTGTATTCAGATTAACAATATTGAATGGAAATGATATCATTTTGGTTTTCATTATCTCTTTTGTTGAAGCATGATTCAAGACAATGAAAAACGTAGTGTCGACTCAATATGAAAACAAAATTCTCTTTATTACCGTTTATAAAACAATTCTAGAAAATTTCAATCGTCAGAGGTGTAGTGTTAACTTGACGAAATACAAAGTAGAGTTACACTATAAATAGGCAACCCCCAGCCTAATCTAGCGGGGGGATTAGGGGGCAACATGATTCACGGGAAATATCTTTTTAGGAATTTCCCATTGATTGGCATCATGAGCCTGTCTCCTTGTTGATTGATGAGGCGATATGCTCCGTTCGAATAAACTGAGTCTATTACGAAGGGCCCTTCCCATTTAGGATTGAACTTCCCTTTGGTTTTGTGTGTCATCACCATGGGTCGTCTGTTGGCCAAGACCAGATCGCCTTTCTTGAAAGTTCGTTCCTTAACTTTTTTATTGTAGGCTTTGGAAATCCGAGCTTGATAGAGTTCGATCTGCTGCTTAGCTTGAAGTCGTTTGTCGTCTAGGGCTTCAAGTTCTTGCAGGCGCCGTTGATGCTTTTCTTCTTCTGTTAGCCCCGTCGTGATAGCGACTCTCAGAGAAGGAATCTGAATTTCTAGTGGTAATACGGCTTCACAGCCATATACCAGCGAGAACGGTGTAGCTCTCGTAGGGGTCCTCACCGTTGTGCGGTAAGCCCACAAACATTCGCCGAGTCTTTCATCCCAATCACGTCGAGTCTTGGAAACGAATTTCTTGAGAAGTTTCACGATGGTTTTGTTGAAGGCTTCTGCAAGACCATTCGCCGGCGGGTAATATGCCGTAGATGCAACGCTCTGGATTCTGAATTTGTCACAAAATCTCTGGAATCCAAAACTGACGAATTGCATCCCATTGTCATGAACTATCCGCTTCGGGACTCCGAAACGGTAGACAACATGGTGTTTAACGAATTTAATTACGTTGGAAGTTTTGACTTCTTTCAACGGGATTGCCTCCGCCCATTTGGAGAAATAGTCAGTTACCGCTAGGATGAATCGATGTCCTTTAGACGTCGGAGGGGAAATTGGTCCCACGATATCCATTCCCCACTCTTCGAATGGCCAAGACGCAGATGTGGGATGTAAGTTCCCAGGTGCTTGGTGGATAAAATCCCCATGAATTTGGCACGCGTGACAACGTTTAGCATAGTCAATCGCGTCTGAAAACATCTTCGGCCAATAATAGCCGATTCGCCGGAGGCGATCTCCTAGTTTAGCTCCGGGCTGATGAGCTCCGCACATTCCGTCGTGAGCTTCTTTAAGAGCTTCCCTTGCTTCCTTTCGAGAAAGACATCGAAGCAAAACCCTGTCATGGGATTTACGATACAGAGTCTGAGTGACTGCATCGTAATAGAATCGGAGGGCCTTTCGTTTGATGCCGGCCGCTTCCTTAGGGTCATTGGGTAAAATTCCGTATAGGACATAGTCAACATATGGAAATCGCCAATCTATAGACTCGAATTCTATGGAGGTTGTACAGACCTCCTCCGCCAATGCCTTGTCTGAGCTTTCCTCCTTAGGAATCTTGGAGGAGTATAGTTCACGTCCTGAGACTGGAATTGTCGTTTCGGTTCCTGGTGGTAATGCCAGCGAAGTTGCCAATGAAGCCAAAGCATCTGCGTAAGCGTTCTGGGTTCTTGGAATGTATTCGATAAAGAATCCCTCGAACTGCTTGGCTTGCCTCAGCACTGCGAAGTAGTATGGGATTAAGTCCTCATGACGTACTTCGTACTCCCCTCGGACTTGATTTACAATGAGTTGAGAATCGCCAAAGGCCTCCAGGTGCCGAATGTTGAGTTCTTCGGCAAGCCGCATCCCTAGTAATAATGCGTTATACTCAGCTACATTGTTGGTACACGGTTCGATTAAGGAAAATCCTCTTGGGATTACATGGCCGTTAGGCGATACGAGCACCACTCCTACTCCCGCAGTAATCGCTCCGTGAGGGTTTGCTCTAGACGCGCCGTCGAAGAATAGTTTCCACACTTGTGTAGATTCTTGAGCAACACAAGCTTCGGCGACTTCGTCGGGCAATTCTTCATACAACTTAGATGTCCGTGGTACCGGGTGATCGGCCAAGAAATCTGCCAATGCTTGACCCTTGACTGCCTTTTGGGGCATAAATTGCATGTCGTATTGTGACAAAAGGATGGCCCATTTTGCAAGCCGGCAATTCAGAGACGATGGTTTCGTCATCAGGACTCTCAAAGGATTCACCTTAGAGATGACATGAATTGTCTGTCCAACTAGGTAATGTCGCATCTTTTGAATTGCGAATACCAAAGCGAGACATTCTTTCTCGACCGGGTTGTACCGATGTTCGGCTCCCATCATGGTCCTACTTAAATAGTAGATGGCTTGTTCTCGGCCTTGGTCATCGTTCTGGGCCAGCAGCGCTCCCAGCGAATGATCCATAGCCCTCACATATAATAGGAATGGTTTTCCTGATATAGGGGCCACGAGAACCGGTGGCTGGGTGAGATACTTCTTGATCTCTTCAATTGCTTTTTGACATTCCCCATCCCACACAAAGGATACTCCTTTCTTCATGAGTTTCGAGAAAGGTTGGCAGCGCCCCGAAAGGTTAGATATGAACCTCCGGATGTAGGCTAGTCTACCTTGCAAACCTCGGAGTTCTTTGAGGTTCTTCGGTGGTGGCATGTCTTGGATGGCGCGCACCTTTTCTGGATCCAGAGAAATCCCCTTGGATGTGACAATAAATCCTAGGAATTTTCCACTTGATACTCCGAGAAATGATTTTGTTGGGTTCATCTTCAGCTGATGTGTCCGCATGATATCGAACATTGTCTTCAGATCTGCAAGATGATCCTCTTTATATCGGCTTTTCACAGCTATGTCATCAACGTAGCACTCTATCTTCTTACGCAGATGTTCGTGGAAGATAGTGTTCATCGCACGTTGATAAGTCGCGCCTGCATTTTTCAGGCCGAAGGGCATCACTGTATAGCAATACACTCCCAGCGGTGTTCTGAATGCAGTATGCCTCTCGTCGTCCGGGTGCATCTTGATTTGATTATACCCAGAGAATCCATCCATGAAAGACATTCTTTCGTATCCGCAGGTGTTGTCGATCATAACATCCGTAATAGGAAGCGGAAATTCATCTTTTGGACAAGCTGCGTTAAGGTCACGGAAATCAATGCATACACGGACCTTACCGTTTTTCTTAGGAACTGGAACAATGTTAGCTACCCAGTCTGGGTGTTGTTCTTCCCTGACAAAGCCTAAGTCAATGAGCTTCTTCACTTCGGACTCAATTGCTTCCATGATCTCGGGACGAAACCGGCGTTGTTGTTGTTTAACGGGTTTGGCATCCGGATCGATGTTGAGACAGTGCACGGCCACTTTTGGGTCAAGACCAGGCATGTCTTCATAATTCCAAGCAAAGACATCTATATATTCTCGGATGAGAGATATAAGGTCTTCTTTCTCGGAAGATGATAAATCTTCGGCTATAAAAATGGGCTTGGGATCATGTTCGTCTCCCATGTTAACCTGGACCACTTTATCTTCAGTGGGTGGTTCGCGTTGTTCGAATCGCATATCCCACAAAATGTTAAGACGTTTGATCCAGGGGTCATTGGTCGATTCCATTAACCCTTCATCATTCCCTGCGTCTTCATCCGGGTGATCGATTGAAACCATATTCACGGTCAGATTTCTAAAGAAAGGTCCGATACTGACATCGGACTCATATGCAGATGTTCCAGATGAGCGATCCTGACGTAGATAATTACTTATTTCATTTTCCGAGACAGCGGGAGGTGTGACAAATCCTAGACCCCTTCTAGTCTTTTGATAGTAATCTGGGGGTTTTCCTTCGGGGGTTAGGGACATTCGGATTGGCGTTCGCCTTCCCTTCCCGAAGTTTAGACCTTGCTTTTCGTTAAAGTCATACCCCATTTGTTTCATTAGTCGAAGGGAGTTAGGTTCGTGATAATGGAATTGAGGAACTCCATCGTCTTCCTCCGAGCTTCCTCGTTTGAGTTGTATCGGTTTGACTTTTCCGAAACAGATCGGCTTCCGCCCTTTCCTTTTGGATGGGACTTTAAAGAAAGCCTTCTGTGCGTCCTCTATTTCTTCGTCTGAAATAAAAGACGACTTGATCGGCAATGTGAGTGATGCTTCTGTGCACAGTACGTGCCATGGGTTGGTACCTGCACTAGAATTATTCTCTATTTGTTTATTGTTAAGATAGACATCAGACAAGTACGCTAAAATGAAATCTTCATTAATGCACCACTCGCCCCCACTCGGTACATCATTATTACTTTCACCCTGACCCATTACATCAAAGTTTAATTCCCAAGGACAGTCTTCGTCAGGATCTGGCTCGATGTCAGCTTCGTTACCGCTGTCTACATCTTCTTTCTCCTGGGACTCCAGATAGAAGACGGAGTCGGTGTGGAAATTTTCTACTCCTCGGAAGGGGTATTTTTCTGCGATTAAGGTTCGAACTTCGCCCTTGTCATTGACGTACTTCATAACCTGGTGCAGGGTGGATGGGACAATGCGGTTTGCATGTATCCATGGTCGTCCTAGCAAAAGATTGTAAGACGTGTCCGCATCTATGATGTAGCATGCTACCTCAGACTTGAGATCTCCGATCTGGCACCTGAGCTTGATCTTTCCCAGGGGTCGGGTACTGTTTGCATTGAACCCGAAGATAGTAGTCTGAGTAGTGTGCAGTCGGTGCATAGGAATCCCTAATACCTGCATGACCCTGTAGGGCATGATGCTGAGCGCTGAGCCCGGGTCAACTTGAACACGACTGATTTCCGAAGATCCAATATACCCTGTGTAGTACAGTGGTCGGTCATGTTCGTGTTTGACCTGCATGTCTTCTTGTGTGAATGATATGCATGGTAGACTTCTTGCCACTTGCAGGCATTGCAGACATGTTTGATCATCAGAAGCCTCGGGAATCGGAGTGACTTGTGTAATAAAGCTCTCCGTATTCTTTAAAGCTTCGATCAGAGCTTCCTTGGTAGTTTTAGATAACTTCAAGAGCTCGTATAAAGTGATTCTGGCCGGTATGTTGGCCAATTGTGCCATGACGTTGAATTGAAAGGGAGCACTTGACTCTCCGGATTCCTGGTGAAGATTTTTATTGAATCGGATTTCCTTTTGTTTCCCCTTATCGGCCGGTTTCTTTGGCACAGAACCCCCAGCGTCTTGGGGCTGTTCGTCAGCTTCTTGAGGGTTCTGGTTATAGTCTCTCAAGTAAGCCTTTCCTGATCGAGTGCCAGGGTTATCTCCCGGGTATGCTGCCAAGGCAATCCTCTCCTCTTCTGAATCAGTAAGAGGTTTGAGGTGGTCATCGTTTTCGGTAATGGAGGGGCTAATCATGTTGGAAGATTTAGCCTTGCCTCCCTTCTTTCTGGACGAGATGCTCGTCCACTGTTGATCTCCAAGCAAGTCAGGGTGGACCCACATGATTTCCCCTTTTGGGGTGGTGAGGGGTACCAACCCCCTGTCCTTCTGACTATGCAAGTCAGCATTCTTTAGGTGCATTTCTCCCTTGCGGATAGGTACAACACCGTTCGCGGTTACCACCGGGGGAAAGTCACCAAATTGGACCGCTATCATATTAGTGGATACGGTCTTCTGCTCTGGCTTCAAGGTGAGCACATTAGCGTTTACCAAATTCTGCAAGATGTCTTTGAAGACATAGCACTTTTTGGTAGGGTGCCCCAGAAATCTGTGGTAACGACAATAGTTGGGGTCGTCCACTTTCCCTGCTTCATCTGGCTTCCTGATTTCAGGCAACTGGAGCTTGTTGTTCTTTCGAAGCAATTAGAATAAGGTATCCACATGCTCCTCTTTGAATGAGTATTGTTTGGGCGCTCTTTGCTGATTTGGCGTTTTGCCTTGCTTGTTCGGCGGCGAAACTCGCGTGTAGTCGGCTGCCAAAGTCTCCTTTCCCTTAGACCGCTGGGCATTTTGCTGATTGCGTTGCTGTTGTTGTTGCGGTTTGGGTTGTGGCACTTCTTCAGCTTTGACACGCGCCACTATCTCCTCTGCTTGTTCTCCTTGCGAAACTAGTTGTCTCCAGGAGCGACACTCCGCTACTCCCATCTGAGCAAGGAGCTGAGTCTGCAGGTTGTGCCTGCAAGTTTCAACCAGGGTTGATTGAGTCATACCTGAGGGACATCGCAATGCCATGCTGCGGAATCTTTCCACGTAGGCTTTGATGGACTCTCCCTTCTTTTGCTTGGTGGCGAGGAGAGTTGGGACTGAAACCTCCGTGTCGTCCTCAAAGAACCTAGCCAAGAATAGCCTTTCCAGGTCTACCCATTTCTGGATAGATCCGGCAGGCAGTTTCATAAACCATTCAAAGGCAACTCCTTTTAGCGTGCCAATGAATAAGCGGGTCAAGATGGCGTCATTTGCTACCACGTCTCCAGTTTGGGATTTGAAGTAGTAAATGTGCTGATTTGGCGATCCCGTACCGTCGAACGGTTGCAAGGTTGGAGCCTTAAATTTTGGCGGGTAGGGAGCTGTATCCCATTCCGCAGGATAAGGTCGAACCACTCCTTCTTCGCGGAGCTCGCTCCTGTTAGTAATTGCATTAAGACGAGCTTCTAACTCATCCACTTTGGTGGACTGAGGGTGCAGTTCTTTTTCCATCTCCTTCTCACCTTCGGAAGAGGATTCAAGATTGTGAGTCTCACGATCTGAATGTTCGTGCGCTTTCTGCTTTCCCTTTGAAGTTGTCTTCCGGGAAGACTCAGGTTTGTGGCCTTTTTCGGCGAGGAGCTGGGCCAACATATCCTTTAATTGGAGAAGTGTCTCCTGTTGCGCCTAGAGCATGACATGGTGCTCGTTCACCTTTTTGGCTATATCCTCGGGGCTTTCTGTCATGTAGGCAGAAACTCCTTGTGCTCCGGCAGAGCTTGAAGATTAAGACTCGGCTATTGCCGAGTGTTCATCACTTATTGTAATGCCTTTGGCTAACTTTTGATAGTTAACCGGGCGAATAGCTCCTGTCCGAGTCCGAGTATTCCGATATACTCCTTCGAATTGGTCACAAATTTCCCTAACAGTTGGGGAATGACTTCTTTGCGACTCGTCGGAATCGGAATGCGAAGCTTTCCCTCGGCCGATCATGTTGATAGTGACCTGAGGGTACTCAGATTTCTTTTTGTGTCGGCGTTGTCGTTTGGCAGGCCTAACGACATTTGTTAACCTTTCAAACACAGATTGCCGAGGCGAGGATGTGCAGCAATGGCACTCCGAAAGAACCGCTGAAATAAGTCTCTCACATTGGCATGAGTGAGTTGCTTGCGTTGTTGGTTTTCCTCTTGATAATAATTCCCGCAGATCAGGAACTTGGGAGGAACTTTTCCCCGGGCTTGGAAGTGGAGATGGAACCCCCTGTCCTTGGGTAGGTGAGACTAGTTCTTGTCGAACGTGGATTTTGAAACCACGCTGATCTTTCTGAACCTGGCGGACCTCTTGAAGATCGCGTCCTCGAAGAACAGCACCAGAGTGGCGTTCTTGAAGATTAACGCGAGGGTCGCGTTGGGATTTGTAAACGTTAGGCCGAGGCCTACGTTTAAATGATGAAACAGACCCGCGAGGGTCCTGTTTTATTTAAACGCGCCCCTGGGGGTCGCGTTTAATTGGTGAAACAGACCCGCGAGGGTCGTGTTTTGATTGAACGCTTCCCTGGGGGTTGCGTTTAATTGGTGAAACAGACCCGCGAGGGTCGTGTTTTAATTGAACGCTTCCCTGAGGGTCGCGTTTGACAGCTTCCTTCTGAGGGCTGCATTTTGAGGAGACAACGCGCCACTCAGGGTCGCGTTTCAGCTGAATTAGCCGAGGCTCATAATTGGGTTCATTGCCACGAAGCGAGCGTTCTGTTTTGGGAACGCTAAGTTCGGCTGAAGCTTCAGGAACGCGATCTTCGCGTTGAGCCAACATTCGGCTCTCACGTAAGTGTGCTCGTCGTATGGATCTTCTCCGTCGGCGAGCGGCGTTCTTCTTGGCTTGTTTTAAAGCCTTAGCAGCAGCGTCGTTGACGCTCATGGAACTCGTTTCTTCCAGAGGCCGTTTGTGGCCTGAAGCACGCCTCGCTGACGCGGATGTGGGATCTTCCGCCAACAGAGCCAGTTTGAGTTCCTGACCGAAGGAGAGGGCTTTCTTCGGCACTTCAACAACAGAATTGACCTTCTTGGAGGTCTTGCGTACATTGTGCCTAGCCTTAGGGCTAAGCGATCCAGAGGACAAGGCCTCCTCGTATTTCGCTTGATCAAACTCTACGACGAGAGTTTCTACAGTCGTTCCCATGAGGTGGACGTCGGACTGCGCTACCACTTCTTCATCGGAAAAGCTTGTCCTCAGCAGAGTCGCCATCTTTTGTTTGTTGGAAAAATTGCAAGGAAGAGAATAAAAGAAACTTGAATTGAATTTCTTTAATTCCGATTACAACTTGATTACAAAAGAGAAGAAAACAATTCGGTTTTCTCCTTTGTTTAAAACTGGGTTCTTCTTGGTAGCGATGGAATGCCTCCTTCGATTGCTCGCGTCGAATTTGCTCTCCGTTGACGATCTGACCGTCTCTTATCTCGTGGGAACGATGAACTTCTATG
>BQKN01051665.1:12774-32729 GCA_022839385.1 Asparagus kiusianus | reverse complement strand
CGAATAGTGTTTTCAGTCGACTGACCAAGTTTTTGTCAGTCGACCGACTTTGTTTTATTTTTCTAAAATTAAGTGTGTTTGTTATGGGAAAAAGAGTTTTACAAAGAGAAAGATCTTGATTTTGGTTTTGAAGTGTTCATCGTCAAATCTATATCTCTCCTTGTTTTTGAAGAAGTTTTCTAAAGTTATTCTCTAGCTAATCTGTCATGCCCCTCTTCCCAAAATACCTAAGAATCAGAACGTGAACAAGCCCGCGACGTATTAGATTGAGAAGAAATATACACTGCCAAAATTTTTTATTTTCTTTTCTTCTCAATCCAATACGCTAAGCGTCTAGAAATAAATACAATACAAAGTCACAGGTCCCCGATCATAGTAACTAGAATATAATAAACAACTCAGAATAGAAATATACATATCACAGAAGAAGCATCATCCCATACATATTATTCGGGTCAATAAGCCCTTATACAAAATGATTTGAATGAAATACTGGAAAAGTATAAAATACACTGATCAAACAGAAATGGAATGTGCTACAAAAATAAACTAAGGACCAATAGATAATAAAAGACACGACTAGACTTCGGCTTCTTCTTCTGCTTTGTGTGCAAGGCACTCCTACTGAGAATCTTCTGGCTCCTATACAACTCCGAACTGAACCTGTTTGTCACCTAAATCTAACATACACAAGAGAAAATAGGTGTACGTCAGCGTGCATGGTGCACGACAAGATCCCAAAAAACAATAGAGCGAACGAAATCCCAAGCGGAAAACAAGGCAACAACAGAAATGATAAGATACGTACAACGGAAAATCCAATAAAATCAATCAAGTAACAAGATCATGCAGCTAGCGTTCAGAATAACCATCAAATAATAAGGTCACACAACTAGATGTAATTAATACTTAAAAATCTATAACTTGAGACGTAGCACGTCGAGCGAAATAATCCAAGCAAGGAAATCCTCATGTACATACCATAAGTCTCAAATTATAGATAATTAAATATTAATCCTGATCTAGGTATGGAAAGAAATACAACTGATCTACGTCTCATAAGAATCATAAACATTCAAACAACAAGGTCATGTAGCTAACAATCCTATAACAGGTCACTGGTCTACCTCTCACATAATCAAAACTCATATTCTTGAATAACCGGTTGTTCAGAAAACATCTACACGTAACGTTTCACTACCCCCTCAGACCCACCCCAGTGCTACACATGAATTTCATTAGTGCGAGCCTAGAAATAATCAACAATCATAATATCACTGCTCCTCAGACCCACCCCAGCGCTACACAGGAATATCACTAGTGCGATCCTAGAAATAATTAATGATCACAATATTATATCATCTCAGACCCACCCCAACGCTACACAGGAATATCGTTGGTGCGAGCCTGAAAATAATCAACAATCAATATCACTGTACCTCAGACCAACCCCAACGCTCACAGGAATATCGTTGGTGCGAGCCTGGAATAATCAACAATCATATCCGATCACCTAAACCAAGAATTCCTCATCTCAACTCTTCTCGCTTTTCTAAGTTAACAAAACACAGGTATCTAGGTCCTATACACGACGCGCTAGGTCACTAAGAACATGAACTACTATCGGTTATCAACAAAACAAGAAATAATAAATAAATACAACTATTTTATGCAAATCATATGATGAACATGACTATATAGACTAGCGATGGATCAGGTATGCATATATAACAATGAGTGAGTATAAATAAGAGTGTCAACATGTCGGTGTCAAAGTACATGAAATGTCGTGTTCTATAACTATCAATCACATGGTCATAATACAAAAATAATTCTTTTCCAAAATAACTTCTATAAAAACATTTATCATTCTAAAATAATTTCCTTCCGCAACATAAATTCTAAAAATATTATAATAATTTTGTTATTCAAAATAAATTCTTATATTTATTATATTTGTCCTAAAAATACTATTTTTCACACAATTACTATCCATTCAATATTATTCCTCAAACAATCACTTGCATGAAATGATCTACCACAATCTAATCTATGCGATTAATTAATAACAGATTTAAATAATAGAATATCAATTCAAGGGAAGCGGAATCTTACCTCGGGTTTTGTAGAAAAAATCGATGCTGACGGCACGGGTCGAATCTGACGCAGAGAGTGCAGTGTCGAAGCACGGCGTCCGACGGTGAAGCGAGGACAACAATGTGATCTCGGTGAATGGCGTCAGATCTAGAGGGAGGGGCAGCGGGTCGTCGGGACGTCGACGTGCTCGGCTCGGTGGCTACAGGCGGGAAGAGCGGCTAGTGTTAGACCCTAGAGGGGGGGTGATTAGGGTCTTATGCTAATCTAATTCCAATTAACGGCTAATTTAAAATTATGTTTAACAATATGTTCTTGCAAGAGATAGATATGAGCAAAAGAACAATAAGACTATGCACAAGAAACTATGAGACAAACAAAACACAAACACACGATATGTTCACGAGGTTCGGTCCCCACGACCTACGTCCCCGCTCCTCACCTCGAGGAGATATCCACTATCACAATCCGGTTTGGAAGCCGGAACTTCTACACACTCGGTTTACAAGTTCACCGAAAACTCTCACACTACACAATCACTCACAATCACACTTTACACACTAAGTGTAGGAATCTAGCCCGTGTCCTCCTCCTCAAGTGCTCGATTACAACCTCTCCCTAGGTTCGTCAATCGACGCCACTCCTCTTGGATTTGACCCCGTCTCTCTCTCCTCACACTTCTCTCGGTGTACAAGTGTATTACAAGTGATCTCACAAATAAAGGTTAAATATAATGATTTGTCCTCAAATACAAGTGAGAACACAATGAAGCTCACACTCACTAAATCACACCCCACAACCCACAATATATAATATGAAAATATTAAGCTCAATAAGTGTGTGTGATAACAGTGAATGAAACTCAATAAATAACTCAATGAAAACAGTTAATCAAATGAAAGTGAAATAATAAACAATATGGAAAGGAGTTTAGAAAGACTTCTCAATGAACAAGAAGAACTGAAGAAATGAATATGAAAGCCTCTTCTTGCTGTAGAAAAACTCCTCTTAAAAACTGATTAACGAAACAACTCTTTAAACAGCTCTTAAACGCGATTAATATCTTGTAAAACAATAAACTTGGATTTCTTGGATTATTTGGAAGAAGAGCAGCAATGGGGTATATATAGCACCCCAATGCAACAGCTGAAAGAGTGTAAAAAGACCAAAAAACCTTTTGAAAAACTAGCCGTTAGGATCAACCTGGCAGCGCGTCGGTCGACCAGTACGGTCGACCGATTAGTTCAAAAAACAAAAGAAACAGGGTTTTAAAGCTGGCGGTCGACCGACGTAAATTTCGGTCGACCGAAAGGAAATTTCGGGCGACCGACGAAAATTTCGGTCGACCGGAAAACTCAGGAAAACTTTCTTAGAAATAGACTGTCTGTCGGTCGACCGTATCGGTCGACCGAATTCTGATATATGAAAATTGACAGGTTTTTTGGGGAGTTTTGTAAATTCGTTAAAAATATCAGATCATATCCAAAATTAGTGAAACTTTGGGGAAAGTTTATAAATGATGAAATAGACATGTTTGAAAAGGAATTTTTGGAAAATCATTTTTCGTTTGTTAAAACTCCCTGTTTTTGAAAACAGCTTAGAAAACCTGTTTTTTGAGAAAGTGAAATTTGATTCAGACTTGTAAATATACATGTATATATTGTGCATATATTATATGTATATAGTGAAGTATGAAAGAGCTGTAAACAAGAGATAAAGATATTTTAACAACGTTTAATGAAAAAATCATCTATATGATAGAAAACGTCATAAATTGTGTTAAGTGTATATATATATATTGAGCTTGAATATAATCATACAATATATGTAGGTAAACTCAACATATACCTAGGTAGAACCACACAAGAGAACTTGAATCTTTAACGCTTGATTGACCTGTGTTGAAATACCTAAAAAGAAACTATAAACACAAAAACACTAGAGAGTTTATTAGCAATGAATTGTTTGCTAAATCATCATCAAAACTATAGGGTCAACAGCTAGACGGTGCTTGGTGTGTTCGTCAGGCTACTGGAGGATGGGAAGGGGGCTGACGACGACGAGGAGGTACTGTCGCGGGACTGGGCCGGCGACGGGGGCTGTTCGGGGTATGAGTGGCCGAAGGTGGTTGTACGGCTAGGCCGACGGAGAGGGGGTGGCAGAAGAGGCATTGGCGGTGGCGAGGAGGAGAAGGCCGACAGGGTTGTAGTATTACAGGGGGTTAAGTGGGCGGCGGATCTGGGTCAGGCTGGTTCGAAGGCTAAGCAGTGGCCTGGTGCAGGACTGCTGAGGTGCGGGAAGTGACGGTGCTCAGGCGGCGTTGGCTAGGGGGTGCTGAGGGTTGCTGGAGGGAGAGGGGGTCGGGGTGGACGAAGGCGACGAAGGGGAGCTCGTGGACGTCGGAGGGAAACTCAGTGGGGAGGAGCGGGTCGGCGTTGGGCAGCCTGGGGTCAGCGGCAACGAGCAGGGGTCGAGGAGAGCCGCTGTAGAGGTTAGCGACTGCTCAGGGCGGCGCGGCGGTATGCTCGGGGTGGGGAGGCCGAGCGGGGCTGTTGCGGGGGTGAGGAGTGGGCGCGGTGGTCTGGGCGGCGGTCTGAGGAGTTGAAGAGAGAGAGAGAGTTGAAGAGAGAGAGAGAGAGAGAGTTGAAGAGAGAGAGAGAGGAGATAGAATAGGGGCGGCGGCTGCATAAAATGAAAACGAGAGAGGGTTTGGGATATATATATAATATTAGGGTTAGGGTTAGGATTTAAAACAAAAATAATTATAATAAATATTTACGGGTATTTAAAAATTAAACTAATTGTAGAATAATTATCTACAAATAAAAACATACATATTGTGCTAATACAACAGTTGATACGAAATAGTCAAAATATACACATATTATACAATTAAACGAGAATAATTAATAATAAAAATTATAATTGCTTATATTTAAAATCAAATAATTATGGGATAATTATATGCAAAGTAAAATATACCAGTTATACTAATACTACAGCTAATACGCAATAATTAAAATAATACAATAACTTGCACAAATAATACGTAATTAATAATTCAACCTAATACACTAAATAATACGTAATTAATATTAATAATACGTCATTTTGTTTAAAAATAATATGTAATAGTATTAATAACACAATAGATTAATTCCGAAAATTTTCACCATACAAAATTAATTTATAAATATTAAAATCATTTAAATAAATATAAAATTGGACTTTTAAATCATAGAAATTTCTAGAAAATCAGGAAAAATACAAATACTATTTTAAAAATCATAATTAAATATTTTTAAATACTAAAAATTTATTTTAACTAGTATCAAAGTTCACGGTGATTACAGTCTACCCCACTTAAAACAAATTCCGTCATCAGAATTAAAATAAAAGTAATGCAGAAAGAATCCAAGGACAGAGATATGGAATGATATCATAAGAAGATGAGACAAGAACAAGAAACATTAGGAAGTTACGAGACAAGAAATAGTGGAAAGTTCCGGAGTCAAAAAGTGATAAGATAGGGACAAAACGAAATCTATCGAGGAAATAAGATAAGGGCTCAAGAATAGTCTTATGGATGAAATATGATATGCATCTAAGTTGTCTACCATATTTTTACTAGTGAGGACTCGGGACTGTGATCGGAACCGTGACCTACATGGGCCACCAAAAAAACCTGTCACGCCCCGCTTCCCAAAATACCTAGGAATCAGAACGTGAACAAGCCCACGACGTATTAGATTGAGAAGAAATACACATTACCATTTTTTTCTTTTCTTTTCTTCTTAATCCAATACGCTAAGTGTCTAGAAATAAATACAATACGAAGCCACAGGTCCCCGATCACAGTAGTGAGAATATAATAAACAACTCAGAATAGAAATATACATATCACAGAAGAAGCATCATCCCAAACATATTATTCGGATTAATAAGCCCTTATACAAAATGATCTGAATGAAATACTGGAAAAGTATAAAATACACTAATCAAACAGAAATAGAATGTGCTAAAAAAGTAAACTAAGGACCAATAGATAATAAAAGAGATGACTAGACTTCGGCTTCTTCTTCTGCTCTGTTTGTAAGGCACTGCTTCTGAGAATCTTCTGGCTCCTGTACAACTCCGAACTAAACCTGTCTGTCACCTAAATCTGACGTACACCAGAGAAAATAGGTGTACGTCAGCATGCATGGTGTACGGCAAGATCCCACAAAACAATAGAGCGAACGAAATCCCAAGCGGAAAACAAGGCAACAACAGAAATGACAAGATACGTGCAACGGAAAATCCAATAAAATCAATCAAGTAACAAGATCATGCAGCTAGCAATCAAAATAATCATCAAATAATAAGGTCATACAACTAGATGGAATTAATACTTAAAAATCTACAACTCGAGACGTAGCACGTCGAGCGAAATAATCCAAACAAGAAAATCCTCATGTATATACCATAAGTCTCAAATTATAGATAATTAAATATTAATCCTGATCTAGGTTTGGAAAGAAGTACAACTGATCTACGTCTCACAAGAATCATAAACATTCAAACAACAAGGTCATATAGCTAACCATCCTATAATAGGTCACTGGTCTACCTCTCACATAATCAAAACTCATATTCTTGAATAACTGGTTGTTCACAAAATATCTACACACAACGTTTCACTACCCCCTCAGACCCACCCCAGTGCTACACATGAATTTCACTAGTGCGAGCCTGGAAATAATCAACAATCATAATATCACTGCTCCTCAGACCCACCCCAGCGCTACACAGGAATATCACTGGTGCGAGCATAGAAATAATCAATGATCATAATATTATATCATCTCAGACCCACCCCAATGCTACACAGGAATATCGTTGGTGCGAGCCTGAAAATAATCAACAATCAATATCACTGTACCTCAGACCCACCCCAACGCTACACAAGAATATCGTTGGTGCGAGCCTGGAATAATCAACAATCACATCTGATCACCTAAACCAAGAATTCCTCATCTCAACTCTTCTTGCTTTTCTAAGTCAACAAAACACATGTATCTAGGTCCTATACACGACACGGTAGGCCGCTAAGAACATGAACTACTATTGGTTATCAACAAAACAAGAAATAATAAATAAATACAACTATTTTATGCAAATCATATGATGAACATGACTATATAGACTAGCGATGAATCAGGTATGTATATATGACAATGAGTGAGTATAAATAAGAGTGTCAACATGTCAGTGTTAAAGTACATGAAATATCGTGTTCTACAACTATCAATCACACGGTCATAATACAAAAATAATCCTTTCCAAAATAACTTCTTTAAAAACATTTATCATTCTAAAATAATTTCCTTCCACAACATAAATTCTAAAATTATTATAATAATTTTGTTATTCAAAATAAATTCTTATATTTATTATATTTGTCCTAAAAATACTATTTTTCACACAATTACTACCCAATCAATATTATTCCTCAAACAATCACTCGCATGAAATGATATACCACAATATAATCTATGCTATTAATTAATAACGGATACAAATAATGGAATTTCAATTCAAGGGAAGCGGAATCTTACCTCGGGTTTTGTAGAACAAATCGATGCTGACGGCATGGGTCGGATCTGACGCGGAGAGTGCAGCATCAAAGCACGGCGTCCGACGGTGAAGCGAGGACAACAATGTGATCTCGATGAATGGCGTCGGATCTAGAGGGAGGGGCAGCGGGTCGTCGGGACGTCGGCGTGCTCGGCTCGGCGGCTACAGGTGGGAAGAGCGGCTGGGCGATGCTTGGGGTGTTCGTCAGGCTGCTGGAGGACAGCAAGGGGGCTGGCGATGGTGAGGAGGTGCTGTCGCTGGACTGGGGTGGAGTCGGGGGTTGTTCTGGTTATGAGTGGCTGGAGGTGGTTATGCGGCTAGGTCGACGGAGAGGGGGAGGTAGCAGAGGCTTTGGCGACGACTAGGAGGAGAAGGCCGATAGGGCTGTGGTACTGCAGGGGGTTGAGTGGGAGGCGGATCTGGGTCGGGCAGGTTCGAAGGTTGAACAGCGGCCTGGTGCGGGGCTGCTGAGGCGTGGGCAACGGCGTTGCTCAAGCGGCGATGCCAAGGGGGAGCGGAGGGTTGCTGGTTGGAGAGGGGGTCAGGGTGGATGAAGGTAGCGAAGGGGAGCTCGTGGTCGTCGGAGGGAAACTACACGGTGAGGAGCGGGTCGGCGTTGGGCTGCCTGGGGAGCGACAGCGAGCAGGGGTCGAGGAGAGCCACTGCAGAGGTTAGCGGCTGCTCAGGGCGGCGCGGCGGTGTGTTCGGGGTGGGGAGGCCAAGCGGGGCGGTTACGGGGGTGAGGAGTGGGCGCGGTGGTCTGGGCGACAGTCTGAGTTGTTAGAGAGAGAGAGAGAGAGAGAGAGAGAGGGTTGAGGAGAGAGAGGAGATAGAATAGGGGCGGCGGCTGCATAAAATGAAAACGAGAGAGGGTTTGGGTTATATATATATATATATATATATATATATATATATATATATATATGTAAATATATAATATTAGGGTTAGGGTTTAAAACAAAAATAATTATAATAAATATTTACGGGTATTTAAAAATTAAACTAATTACAGAATAATTATCTACAAATAAAAACATACATATTGTGCTAATATAACAGTTGATACGAAATAGTCAAAATATATACATATTATACAATTAAACAAGAATAATTAATAATAAAAATTATATTTACTTATATTTAAAATCAAATAATTATGGGATAATTATATACACAGTAAAACGTACCAGTTATACTAATACTACAGCTAATACGTAATAATTAAAATAATATAGTAATTTGCACAAATAATACGTAATTAATAATTCAACCTAATACACTAAATAATACGTAATTAATATTAATAATACTATGCTTTATTTAAAAATAATACGTAATAACATCAATAATACAATATATTAATTCCTAAAATTTTCACCATACAAAATTAATTTATAAATATTAAAATCATTTAAATAAATATAAAATTATACTTTTAAATCATAGAAATTTCTAGAAAATCAGAAAAAATACAAATACTATTTTAAAAATCATAATAAAATATTTTAAAATACTAAAAAATTATTTTAACTAGTATCAAAGTTCACTGTTATTACATTCTACCCCACTTAAAACAAATTCTGTCCTCGGAATTAAAATAAAAGTAATGCAGAAAGAATCCAAGGACAAAGATATGAAATGATATCCATAAACAGATAAGACAAGAATAAGAAACATTAGGAAGTTACGAGACAAGAAACAGTGGAAAGTTCTGGAGTCAAAAATTGATAAGATAGGAACAAAACGAAATCTATCGAGGAAATAAGATAAGGGCTCTAGAATAGTCTTACGGATAAAATATGATATGCATCTAAGTTGTCTACTATATTCTTACTAGTGAGGACTCGGGACCGTGATCGGAACTGTGACCTGCAAGGGCCACCAAAAAAACCTATCACGCCCCGCTTCCCAAAATACCTAGGAATCATAACGTGAACAAGACCGCGATGTATTAGATTAAGTAGAAATATACACTACCATTTTTTTTCTTTTCTTCTCAATCCAATATGCTAAGCGTCTAGAAATAAATACAATGCGAAGTCACAGGTCCCCGATCACAGTAGCGAGAATATAATAAACAACTCAGAATAGAAATATACATATCATAGAAGAAGCATCATCCCAGACATATTATTCGGGTCAATAAGCCCTTATACAAAATAATCTGAATGAAATACTAGAAAAGTATAAAATACACTGATCAAACAAAAATGGAAGGTGCTACAAAAGTAAACTAAGGACCAATAGATAATAAAAGAGACGACTAGACTTTGGCTTCTTCTTCTACTCTGTCTGCAAGGCACTCCTGATGAGAATCTTCTGGCTCCTGTACAACTCCGAACTGAACCTGTCTGTCTCCTAAATCTGATGTACACCAAAGAAAACAAGTGTACGTCAGCGTGCATGGTGCATGGTAAGATCCCACAAAATAATAGAGCGAACAAAATCCCAAGCGAAAAACAAGGCAACAACAGAAATGACAAGATACGTGTAACAGAAATCCAATAAAATCAATCAAGTAATAAGATCATGTAGCTAGCGATCAGAATAACCATCAAATAATAAGGTCATACAACTAGAAGGAATTAATACTTAAAAATCTATAACTTGAGACGTAGCACGTCGAGCAAAATAATCCAAACAAGAAAACCCTCATGTATATACCATAAGTCTCAAATTGTAGATAATTAAATATTAATCCAGATCTAGGTATGGAAAGAAATACAACTGATCTACATCTCACAAGAATCATAAACATTCAAACAACAAGGTCATGTAGCTAACCATCCTATAACAGGTCACTGGTCTACCTCTCGCATAATCGAAACTCATATTCTCGAATACCGGTTGTTCACAAAACATCTACACGCAATGTTTCACTACCCCCTCAGACCCACCCCAGTGCTACACAGAAATTTCACTGGTGCGAGCCTGGAAATAATCAACAATCACAATATCACTGCTCCTCAGACCTACCCAGCACTACACAGGAATGTCACTGGTGCGAGCCTAGAAATAATCAATGATCACAATATTTTATCATCTCAAACCCACCCTAACGCTACACAGGAATATCGTTGGTGCGAGCCTGGAAATAATCAGCAATCAATATCACTGCACCTTAGACCCACCCCAACGCTACACAGGAATATCGTTAGTGCGAGCCTGGAATAATCAACAATCACATCCAATCACCTAAACCAAGAATTCCTCATCTCAACTCTTCTCGCTTTTCTAAGTCAACAAAACACAGCTATCTAGGTCCTATACACGACACGCTAGGCCACTAAGAACATGAACTACTATCGGTTATCAACAAAATAAGAAATAATAAATAAAAACAACTATTTTATGCAAATCATATGATGAACATGACTATATAGACTAGCGATGAATCAGGTATGCATATATAACAATGAGTGAGTATAAATAAGAGTGTCAACATGTCGGTGTCAAAGTACATAAAATGTCGTGTTCTACAACTACCAATCACACGGTCATAATACAAAAAGAATCCTTTTCTAAAATAACTTCTTTAAAAACATTTATCATTCTAAAATAATTTCCTTCCGCAACATAAATTCTAAAAATATTATAATAATTTTGTTATTCAAAATAAATTCTTACATTTATTATATTTGTCCTAAAAATACTATTTTTCTCACAATTACTATCCATTCAATATTATTCCTCAAACAATCACTCGCATGAAATGATATACCACAATCTAATCTATGCGATTAATTAATAACGGATACAAATAATGGAATATCAATTCAAGGGAAGCGGAATCTTACCTCGGGTTTTGTAGAACAAATCGATGCTGACGACATGGGTCGGATCTGATGCGGAGTGTGCAGCATCGAAGCATGACGTCCGACGGTGAAGCGAGGACAACAATGTGATCTCGGTGAATGGCGTCGAATCTAGAGGGAGGGGAAGCGGGTCGTCGGGAAGTCGGCGTGCTCGGCTCGACGGCTACAGGCGGGAAGAGCGGCTGGGCGGCGCTTGGGGTGTTCGTCGGGCTGTTGGAGGATGGCAAGGGGGCTGGCGGCGGCGAGGAGGAGCTGTCACGGGACTGGGGCGGTGACGGGGCTGTTCGGGTGTGGGTGGCCGGAGGTGGATGTGCGGCTAGGTCGACGGAGAGGGGGAGGCAGCAGAGGCACTAGAGGCGGCAAGGAGGAGAACACCGACGGGGCTGTGGTGCTGCAGGGGGTTGGGTGGGCGGCGGATCTAGGTCGGGCAGGTTCGAAGGCTGAGCAGCGGCCTGGTGCGGGACTGCTGAGGCGCGGGCAGCGGCGGTGCTCAGGCGACAATGGCAAGGGGAAGCGGAGGGTTGCTGGAGGGAGAGGGGGTCGGGGTTGATGAAGGCGGCGAAGGGGAGCTCGTGGTCATCGGAGGGAAACTCAGCGGTGAGGAGAGGGTCGACGTTAGGCTGCCTGGGGTCAGCGGCAGCGAGCAGGGGTCGAGGCGAGCTGCTGCCGAGGTTAGTGTATGCTCAGGGCGGCACGGCGGTGTGCTCGGGGTGGGGAGGCCGAGCAGGGTGGTTGCAGGGGTGAGGAGTGGGCGCAGTGGTCTGGGCGGTGGTCTGAGTTGTTGAAGAGAGAGAGAGAGAGTTGAAGACAGAGACGAGATAGAATAGTGGTGGTGGCTGCATAACATGAAAACGAGAGAGGGTTTGGGTTATATATATATATATATATATATATATATATATAATATTAGGGTTAGGGTTAGGGTTTAAAACAAAAATAATTATAATAAATATTAACGGGCATTTAAAAATTAAACTAATTATAGAATAATTATCTATAAATAAAAGCGTACATATTGTGCTAATACAATAGTTGATACGAAATAGTCAAAATATACACATATTATACAATTAAACGAGAATAATTAATAATAAAAATTATATTTACTTACATTTAAAATCAAATAATTATGGGATAATTTTATACACAGTAAAATATACCAGCTATACTAATACTACAGCTAATACGCAATAATTAAAATAATATAGTAATTTGCACAAATAATACGTAATTAATAATTCAACCTAATACCCTAAATAATACGTAATTAATATTAATAATACGACGTTTATTTAAAAATAATACGTAATATTATCAATAATACAATAGATTAATTCCAAAAATTTTCACCATACAAAATTTATTTATAAATATTAAAATTATTTAAATAAATATAAAATTAGACTTTTAAGTCATAGAAATTTCTAGAAAATCGAAAAAAATATAAATACTATTTTAAAGATCATAAGTAAATATTTTAAAATACTAAAAAAATTATTTTAACTAGTATCAAAGTTCACGATCATTACATAATCTATATTTTGATTATTATATATAAGCTAGATTTATTTGAGTTTGATTTTGTTTTACTCATTGATTACACACACAACCACTTGAACTTTAGTATTTCACATCTGGTATTATTGGGTTGTGAGGGTGTTTCATTGAGAGTGCTTATATTTCATTCTCATTTGTTTAGAGAACGAAATCCTTTATTCCACTTATTGTTTAAACACATTGTAATACAGAAGGACACTTAGAGGAGTGAATGAGAAAGATCAAGGTAAATTCCAAGAGGAGTGGGTTGGGTGTAAATCCTAATGAGAGGTTGTAATTCTAAACATTTGAAGAAGTTAACATGGGTAGTCCAACACTTAGAGAAGTGTAGCTTGTGTGATTAATATCGTGTGCATTGTAAAAGTTATCGATGATCTTTGGAACCATTTTATGCAGATTTTTTGAGTGATAGTGGAGATCTCCTCGAGGTGAGGAGCGGAGATGTAGGTTGAGGGTTGACTGAACTCTGTAATCATATCTTGAGTTTGCGATTGTGTTTTGGCACACTATTTTACTTTTCATCTTGTGCTTGTATTTATATCGCCTATTGTCTCATTGTTTATCCTTGTGTACATCTTTGTATATCATATTGCTAGGATATTGTCTTGATAATTTTTAATTTAGTATCGTAATTGGATTAGATTAGCTTAACCCTATAAACCCCCCTCTAGGGTACTTTCATCTCCCATTGGTAGCTCGTCAGCATCACATTTAATACTTGGTAGGCGCATCATGCCTCTAGCCCTGATAGTCTTCATGACTCATCGGATCACGTCAGCACCGCAATGCCTCATATTGCTTCATATTTAATGCTGAGGTGATCTCTCCTCCACTCGTCGACCTGCACGTGTACAGTAGGTACTGATGTAGCCGCCAACCCATAATTCTTCACCGTCATCCTGTGCTCAACTGAAGAGTCCATTCTACCCTTCCATCACCACTATAAATAAAGGTACAATTCTAAACAGAAGGGATACTAAATTCTAACTTTTTGGAATATGTGCTAATTATACTACACTACACATAAAAGCTCTCATAGTTCTTCATTTTCCCACTGAAGTTCACTAGCTTCCTTGATCGTCGGAGGTACAACGGGGGAACCAATCCCCATTCTTTCATGAGTTTCTACTTTGTGCAGCCTGAAAGCTACTCTACTCAAAACCACCCCAAAACATTTGACTGTTTAGTTAACCATCATTAATAGTTTGGCGCCCACTGCGGGGCCTCTTTCTTTTTTGAAAAAACATGTCTGATACTAAAGATAGAGCTGACCAGTCTTACCCTGTAGAACTGCACCAGACCTACGTTACTCAAGCTCAGCTTGAAGAAATAGCTCAGAAGATTTCTTAATCTCTACAACAACAACTCACTACATTCACTAGCAAACTCCTCAGCCGGCTTCCACCGCCGCATCAAGCAACTTCAGCTATTCCCCCACCTTTTGAAGAATTACGGTTGGAGACTCACTCTTTTTCTAGAGCACAACAAGTAGTCCCACCTCGGACTCCTCATGCTACTACCAAGTAGTTAAGGGATCACGTTGAATGCGTGGCCTCGCTACCTCATCGGTCGACTCATCCTGAAGAGCCTCGCTGATGTCTCCTCTCTCATATAGAAATCACCGACGAGAGTCCTGACCCTAGTCACCCTAGGGACCACACTAGGGGAACATCCTCTAAGACTCTCCCCTATCACCGTGCTTCTCTAGCCCCTTCTTCCACCATAGGGGCCTTCGGATATGATCGGGTGTATAGACCGGTCGCGGAAGCCATCGGGCGGAACACTCCTCTTTCATATAGCCTCATAAATGCCCCATGTGACAAGTTCAAGATGCCTCACATGGAGAAGTATAAGGGCGAGGGAGACTCCTCCGAGCATGTTTAGAACTACTATAACATGATGAGCATGCTCCTGAGCATGCTCCAATCATCGAAAGCGATTATCTGTCGATGCTTCCCCATCACTCTTTTATGGAGTGCCAAGCTCTGGTGGAATGCTCTCGAGAAGAAGTCCATCAACAGCTTTATAACTCAGCCAGAAGTTTATCCATCACTTCCTTACTGACACCAAGCAGAAGCTGCCCCCTCATATATTGATTTAGATGAGGTAAGGGCCTAGAGATAGCCTTCAAGCCTACTTCAAGAGGTTCCAAGCATAAAGGCTGGAGGTTAACGACCTAGAGAGTACGGTCACTATGTTCGCTCTTGTTGTCGGCTTACAGAGCAACAAGTTAGCCGACTCTCTTGCTAAGAATTCGGTCACCAATTATAAGCAGCTGATGGCCAAAGCTAATGGGTATGAACATGGAGGACGCCTGAGTTTACAAGGCAGCAGCTAGGGCCACAGAGACCTCCACAACCACGACTTCAGCAGTAGTAGCCACACCAGCAGTGCTACTCACACTACCCATTCTAGCAGCAGCATCGGTAGTGGCACTGACACCAGTGTCGGCTAGAGGCTCCCGTGCAAGGTAGGAGTGGCCGAGGGACCCACGAGAGTCGACACCCACTCCAATCGGTCCGATAGGAGGGAGCAACGGAGGGACCAGGCTCAAAGGCCCTCTCTCACAGTTCAAAACACCTCCCTCACAAAAGCTCTCACCCAAGTCTAGAAGAATGGGCACCTCAAAGATCTTGCTCCCAAGATGAGGTCAGATCCTTGGAGCCAAAACATCAGGCAGTATTGCCGCTACCATAAGGATCACGGCCTGTAGTCATCAAAAATTGCCTGTAGGTCCCAAACACAGCTCAATATGGAGAGAAGATAAAGAACATCATCATCTAAGTTAGAGGAGATCATACAATACAAAAGGAAGCAAAGGATAATGCAAAACAATGGAAAAAAGGACTCGAAGCTGTCTCATAGTTAGTGATATAGTCTCCAGTGTCTTGTGTATCCGAGACAGTGTAGATTGTCTCGGATGCCCGAGATAGTGAGAACTATCTCACCAACTGCGAGACAGCTTTACTTGTTTTCTAACGGTTTTATCAAAGTTTGTGGGGACCATGTGGCTCCATAGCTACTTTGAAGTGTTCATCAATGTTAATGGACAGTTATATCCATGAAAATACGCCCACTATCCACAAAATATATAGCATTTAACATAATTTAAGTAGTGGAATGACGGTTACAAACTATTAGGAACTACCTCACCAGTTATTTCAGATTTTTTCGGATGGTTACGACTTTCAAAGGGTATAAATACCTATCTACACACTTGTGCATGGTACCAAGCATTAAGCACGAAGCAGAGACAAAATTTTGTTGAACTTTGAGAGCAAGAGAGGGTTGTAATCCACTCCCGGGCATCCGCAAAGCCTTCTAGTGTTTTCTTGAGTTCAAGCTTTGACTTGTTCTCGATAAGAGTGTTCATCTTACTTTGTTAACTTATTCACTTTAGTTCTTGTTTCCTCGTTGAAACATTAACTTTTTGCCTTCTTCGTATCTGATTTGGAATGTTGATTCAGTAGTCCATGAATAACGCATCCATGACACATGCAAAGATCCTATGTAAGCAGAGGCTACTACGTAGGAGTTTTTGCATGTGTTTCTAGGGAGCACTAATTTTGTTTTATTGTAAAGAGAGGAAATTTACATGTGTAAAGCCATTCTTTGTTTCTGTTAAAACATTTTAATGGAAGCTACAATGTCCCCTACGCAAACACGCTGGAATGACACAAATTCTCTAAAAGAGGATGAAACATAGAAACAATTAAAGGAGGTACAAATTCTGAATTGCTTAATTCTCTGAATTGCCACCTGAATAAGGTAGTATCTATATTAGATATACTTACACTGGAGGCTATTGGAGTAACTTCAACAGTGGGCTCCTCACTCATAGCCTCGTGCATCTGTTGAGTGAAGCCTGGTTCTTTAGAAAGAACATGCCCAGAAGAAGTGGGTCCGTATGGAAGCTCACCCTCTTTGCAATCCCCTATGAACGAAAATTGCAGGATGTGTTCAGTGAACTTGAAATTGAAGTGTTAAAAGTGATATAAGGGTAAAATATTACCTCCTTCCTCATCATGAATATCGCTAATCGGATCCTCTTCAGATATAGGCATTGGAGTATGGGGCCTATGCACAACCTTCTTGAGCCTTTTCATTGGTCGGGATTCCTCCAAGATAGCAGGACCCTCTTGGAAAAATTTGGCGCGCAACACGGCCGTTGGGAAAACTTTAGCTTGAGCTTGAACTTGAATTTCGGCCTGAGTTGAAGGTTGAGATATCTTTCTATGAGTGAGGGGCTCCATTTCTTCTTCTTGATCTCCATTAAGAACTTCCCACGTCATTCGGTGGGAAGATGTGAGGATAACTTTCTCCTTCGGCTTCTTCGGAGCTTTTGGAGATTTGATTGGGTCGAAATGACGGGTCCTATGAGCGACCACTGAGCTCACACTACTTCCTTTTAAAAAGAAAGAAGTAAGGAGGCTCGTCACAGCTTCCGTACGGAGGCTCGTCACAGCTTCCGTACGGAGGCTCGTCATAGCTTCCTCTTCATCATCCCCTGCCTTTGTGCCTTAACCTCCGGCCTCAACTTCTTCCTCAGACGTCCAACCTACGTTCATAAAGGGTTCTTCTTCTTTCTTCTCATACTCAACGGGCTTCTTCCCTTTTCGAAAAGATACAACTACTCGAATGGCCTCATTGGCAAGTTTTGAGGCTAATTTAACCTCCAACTCCAAGATTCTCTTCTTCTTGGTGGGCGTATTGGTAGCAATGAGCCACTTGTAGCATAGGAAGGTCATTTACAATTGAGGCTCTGCAGCAGGGAGACTGAATTTTGCACCGATGCAGTCCGCTATGCTCTAGAACCATGCTCGAGCTCCATCAATAAGGCCTCCATGAACTCTCAATCTCCTATTCAAATTCCCAATATACAGTTGATCATAACCAAATTAACGGGTAAATTGATAGGGAAAATAAGGCTCGAGGCTACTAGTGTTCTTCACCCGGAAGATGAGATAGTTAGGTCGGATATTCATTAGCCAGCAGAAGCAGCCCATATCTGAAATAGTTATGTTCTTTGCAGACTCTTCCTCATCAACAAACAGTTCGTTGTAATGACCATAGAATTAGGGGAAACACTTGAAGAATTCCTAACACTTGTGATCTCTGAACTGTCGGGTCACCTCGTGCCATTGACAGGCCTCCCACCTACACTCCTCCAAGGTCTGCAACAAAGGAATGTTTGGATCTGCAACTTCGGTCACCGTCATCAGATTAGGTCGGTGAAGAACGAGCAACACTATAATATAGGTGTATGGCAACTCGATCTTAGAGGTATGGATGCCACTTGAAGGCTTGCTTCCTTCTTGTGTAAAGTTGGTCACCAAGTTCCGCAACCCGCATGAATATCAGCGACCATGGCCGCAAGCAGGGAAAGCTTATGTCTAACTACAAGCTCAATGGTCGGAAACATAACTTCGATCAGCAGCACCTCAGAGAGTTGATGGGGGGCACTATGCATTTCTTGAGCCAAATGACCAAATACCCCGCCAAGAGAGTTGTCGGCTGAATCTACCTCTGTGCATGCCATAAGAATGTCTCAAACTTGGTACCTTTGGGAAACTTGTCTTCAACTGTGCGAACGGTATAAGACTAAACTTCTTTTCTCTATCAACTTATTGATCTTAGATAGGGTCAGAGGACTCAACTCGCAAACTTCATTGCCTGAATGATCTTCGAGGTATCTAAAAAGATAATCAGTGAATTACTTCAGGCTGAGTTGAGGGATCTTTTTCTTAGCCTTCACATCTACACCCACCATGGTGGTCTGATAGTGACAAGTTAGTTCCCACAATATGTCATATCGGGTGGAGCCAACCATCCTCATCTGACACAACTGTCGGTTGGTGGGGAAGTACTCTTGGTACAATATATCTCTAATTGGCAACACGAATACCTTCATCATCTCATGGAGAGGAAGCCCCAGCTCTCCATTCTTGGTAAGGAAGGTGTTGGTATCCAGGTTGTAAATCTCAAGTAGTGTGAAGAAGTGATTCACACTAACGGGGAGGCCGTACATGCTGGCACAAATGAGGACATATGACCAAGCACATAGCTCATCATCCTTGTCCACCACTTATCAGCGGACGAGTGCACCAAACTATAATATCTATAGCTTTTGATGGGAAACTACCAGCCTAATCTTACCAGGCGGTTCCTCACAGTGTTGGCCTTAATCAGCAATTCGTTCTACGACACTTCATCCTGTCCTAACACCATGGGATGAAGTCCTCGAATGGAGGCCCGATCACTGGAACCTAGAGTCTTGCTTTGGCTAATGAACCCATAGTGGACTCGTTCTTGATCCTCAGTTAAACGCCGTGACATCTTCCATGTCACAACCAACTTTCACAAATGGATCAAGGAGTAATGGTGAGAAATTGAGGGAAGAAATCTAAAATCTGAAATTCCCATCATATTTATGTATATATATGTACATAAATATGTACACAAACACACACACACACATACACACACACACACACACACACACACACACACACACACACACACATATATATATATATATATATATATATATATATATATATATATGTACACAAACACACAGACACACACACACACAAACATATATATATATACATATACATATACATATACATATACATATACATATACATAAGAAAAATGTGTATGCTTGGTACCAAGCACCAGTTTTTATGCTTGGTAGGGTGGTGGCATATTTCCCTCCGCTCATTGAAGTCAGGGCTCATATTCACATGAGTTGGGGAGTGACTAAGGATTGAAATGAGTAGATAGGAATAGGACACCTCACTACGAAGCACAAAATTTGTGCTTGGTACCAAACATAGCCATTTCTCTCTCTCTCTCTCTCTCTCTCTC
>BQKN01051664.1:2677-15480 GCA_022839385.1 Asparagus kiusianus | reverse complement strand
CTTTAGTGGATCCGCTATCCTATTGGTGAGGATAGGCGAATTGAATTCCGCCAGAGGCTTTCGCCATGGCGGGTAGAGTGGGAACAGTTTAGCCTCATATACCAGTTGGAGGGTTTGAGAACCAGTTTATACTCATGTACTTGTGGGAGTTTGTGAAGAAGAATTAAGGGTAGTACTTCTTCAAGTATCTGCCGTTGATAGGCATCATGATCTTGTCGCCGTTTGGCTTGACGAGACGGTAGGCGCCATTTGAATAGACTGTTTCTATTACGAATGGTCCTTCCCATTTGGATTGGAATTTACCTTTTTTCTTGGAGGTGAGAATCATCGGTCGGCGAACAGCTAACACCAGCTCTCCTTCCTTGAAGGCTCGGCGCCTGACTTTTTTATCGAAAGCCTTAGCCATCCGCGCTTGATAGAACTCAATGTGCTGTTGAGCTTCTAACCGTTTGTCGTCCAACGCCTCGAGCTCGGCGAGTCGTTGTCGGTGGTTGTCTTCCACCGTCATCCCTGTTGCCAAGGCGACGCGGAGAGATGGAATTTGGATTTCTAATGGTAGTATGGCCTCACAGCCGTATACCAACGAATAGGGTGTGTGGCCAGTCGGTGTGCGAACCGTTGTGCGATATGCCCACAAGCTCTCGCCAAGTTTCTCGTTCCAGTCACGTTTGCTGGTTGAGGTCAACTTGGTTAAAATCTTGATGATCGTTTTGTTGAAGGCCTCGGCCAAGCCGTTTGCAGATGGGTTATAGGCCGTGGAAGAGAGGTTCTGCATTCGGAACTTGTCGCAGAATCTGGTGAATGCATGACTGACGAACTGGGTACCATTGTCATGAATGATACGTCGTGGCACGCCATACTGATAAATGACGTGGTGTTTGATGAACTTAATCACGTCGTTGGTCTTGACTTCTCTCAAGGGGACCGCTTTGGCCCATTTAGAGAAGTAGTCAGTGACTGCAAGAATGAAGCGATGACCTCTCGCCGATGGCGGGGATATTGGTCCGACTATGTCCATCCCCCATGCCTCGAAAGGCCACGAAGCCTTGGTTGGGTGTAGGTCTTCAGGCGGCTGATGCATGTAGTTGGCGTGAATCTGGCACTCGTGGCAGCGCTTTGCGTAGGCGACGGCGTCTTGAACCATCCCAGGCCAGAAGTAGCCTGTCCTTCGTAGGCGATCCCAGAGTTTGGGTCCGGGCTGGTGAGCTCCGCCGATGCCGTCGTGGGCCTCGCGTAGAGCCTCCTGTGCTTCTGCTTTTGAGAGACATCGAAGCAACACACCGTCGTATGACCTTCGATACAACGTCTTGGTGGTCGAGTCGTAGTAGAATCTCGTAGCACGTCTCCGGACTGACTCTCGCTCCTTTGCATCCTCGGGCAATACGCCGTAAAGAACGTAATCGATGATCGGGAGGCGCCAGTCCTCAGCACTGGGCTGGTCGGAGACTTGATGGGTGGCGTTTGCTTCTGGAGCGTCTTTCAGTCGAAAGAGCCTCCTGCTCGCCACTGTGACCGATTGGATCGTTCCGAATGGTTGAGCCAAGTTGGCCGCCAAAGAAGCCAAGGCGTCCGCATGTGTGTTCTTGGAACGTAGCACATGCTCAATGTGGAAACTCTCAAATGATTCCACTAGCCGGGCGGCCGCCTTGTGGAGTGGGATCAGGTCTTCGTTTCTAACCTCATATTTGCCTATCATCTGTTTGACGATGAGTTGGGAATCGTCGTAAGCTTGGAGATGCTTTATTCCTAGCTCTTTGGCCAATTCGAGTCCGATGAGTAATGCGTTGTACTCGGCCACATTGTTGGTACATGGCTCTGTCAAAGAAAAAGCCCGTGGTAGCACGTGGTTGTGTGGGGAAGTGAGGACCACCCCCACTCCCGCGACGATAGAGCCATCCGGGGCTGCGCGAGACGCGCCGTCGAAGAACATCTGCCACATATCCGGTAACGAGGTTACGTTGACTTCAAGTGGTTCGTCCGGCAAGTCTTCAAACAAGTCGGTCTTTGTTCCCAGCGGGTGACTGGCCATGAGATCGCATATGGCCTGCCCTTTGACTGACTTCTGTGGCATGAAGTGAATGTCGTACTGGGAGAGCAGAAGCGCCCACCTAGCTAGGCGCCAATTTAACGCCGCAGGTTGTGTCATGAAGACACGAATGGGATTCATTGGTGAGATGACGTGGATTGTCTGGCCAACCAGGTAGTGTCGCATCTTTTGGATGGCGAACACCAAGGCCAAACATTCTTTTTCGACCATCGGGTACCGCTGTTCGGCGCCTTGCAGGGTCCTACTGAGGTAGTAGATGCCTTGCTCGTGACCGGCGTCATCGTTTTGTGCCAAGAGAGCACCGAGAGAGTGCTCCATGGCCCGAATGTAGATGAAAAACGGTTTCCCTGAAATCGGCGCAGCGAGGACCGGCGGATTTAAAAGGTAAGCCTTGATGTCCTCAAAGGCCTGCTGGCAAGGCTCGTCCCACACGAAGGAGGTGCCTTTCTTCATAAGCTTAGAGAACGGTTGACACTTGCCCGAAAGGTTTGAGATGAATTTTCGGATATAGGCCAATCGTCCCTGGAGACCTCTTAATTCTTTAAGGTTCCGAGGTGGTGGAAGTTCCTGGATGGCTCGCACCTTGTCTGGATCAATTTGGATCCCTTTCGTCGTGACTACGAAGCCGAGGAATTTCCCGCTAGCCATCCCTAGGAATGACTTAGTGGGATTCATCTTGAGTTGATGAGTCCTCATGAGTTCGAACATCGCCCTCAAGTCTTGGAGGTGGTCGCCTTTGTGGCGACTTTTCACGACCAGATCGTCTACGTAGCATTCCACCGTCTTTCGTAGGTGCTCTCGAAAGATCATACTCATGGCGCGTTGATAGGTCACACCGGCGTTCTTGAGTCCGAATGGCATGACGGTGTAGCAGTACACCCCCATAGGGGTTCTGAACGAGGTGTGTTTTTCGTCCTCGGGGTGCATTTTGATTTGATTGTACCCCGAGAAGCCATCCATGAAGGACATCCTCTCGAACCCGCACGTGTTGTCGATGATGACATCCGTGATGGGCAAGGGGAACTCGTCTTTGGGGCACGCCGCGTTGAGGTCTCTGAAATCGATGCAGATGCGGATCTTACCGTTTTTCTTCAGCACTGGAACAATGTTAGCCACCCAGTCGGGGTGTTGTTCCTCTCTGATGAAGCCGGATTCGATGAGCTTCTTTACTTCAGTCTCGATCGCCTCCATGATCTGGGGGCGAAACCACCTTTGCTGCTGCTTGACTGGCTTGGCGTCTGGGCTGATGTTGAGGCGATGTGTGGCGACCCGCGGATCCAAACCAGGCATATCCTCGTAATTCCAGGCGAAGACGTTGATGTATTCTCGTATTAGGGCGATGAGATCCTCCTTTTCTTGAGGAGGCAGGCTACCACTGATGAATATGGGCTTGGGACTTTCGTCGGTGCCCATGTTCACTTGGAGGATTTCGTCCTCAGTGGGCGGTTCTCGCTGTTCGAAGCGACTACTCCACTGGGCGTTAACATGGCGATCCCATGTCTCGTCATAGAGCGGGAGTTGTTCATCTGTCGCCATCTCGGCAGGGTCCATTGTAGCCATGTTGATCGTGAGGCCATCGAATAGGTCCCTCACGCTAACATCTGAGTCCCACGCCGAGGTTTTCGACGACTGATCTCCTGAACATGCATAGTCGGAATCTTCGTCGATGTGGAAGCATAAGTCGGACGAGGAGGAGGAGTAGCCTAAGCCTCTCCTGGTCCGGTTGAAATAATTCGAGGGTTTCCCCTTAGGTACGTAAGCAGGTCGGATGACCGTCTTGCATCCTCGGCCGTAATTGAGGCCTTCTAGGCGAGTGAGGTCGTACCCCATGTCGCTCATCATGCGTCTTGCAATTCGACTGTATTGCGAAAACTGGGGTGCTGGGTCTTCGTCTTCGGACTCGTCCCAGAGCGTGCGCAAGGGCTGATCGATCCGGCCGAAAATAATATCTTTTCGATATTTGTTTCGGGCTGGCACAATGAATACAGCTCGCGACGAGTCAATCGGCGACCCCTTCGCGGCGTACGACGAGCAGACCGGCATGTGCAGGGAAGGATCTCGGTAGAGTTCCGACCATAGGTCGTTGGGTTCATCATCCTCAGACGTAGAACAAGACGACACATAAGCAAAGTCGGATTTTTCATTGACGACAATCTTTCCCGCCTGAACAGCGTTGGTTACATGGTGACTCTCGTAACCAATTACAATTGACTCGAAATCGTTTAAGATTAGATTATCGCCGTACTCAGGCTCGCTGTCCGCCTCGTTGCCGCTTTCCGGCTCCTCAATCGGTGGTTCGACGGAGTCTTGATACAGCAGAGAGTCGGTGAAGTAGTTTTCGACGCCTTTGAAGGGTTGTCTGTCGGCCACCACCGTCTTCACGCGTTCGTAGTCGTCCACGTACTTCAAACATTGGTGCAGAGTGGATGGGACTATTCGATTGCCATGGATCCACGGGCGCCCTAGGAGCATGTTGTAGGAAGGCTCGGCGTCAATGACATAGCAGGTCACCTCTGTCTTCATGTCGCCTATGCGGCATTTCAGGTGGATTTTGCCCAGCGGCCGCGTCCCTGTGGCGTTAAAGCCAAAGATGGTTGTGGTGGTTGAGGACAGACGCTTCGGCGGTATTCCCAAATGCTTGATCAATTTCAGAGGCACGATGCTCAGTGCGGAGCCCGGGTCGACTTGGATCCGATCCACTCTCACCGATCCGACATAACCCGTGAAGTACAGTGGTCGATCGTGAGTCGTACTCTTGATGAGCATATCTTCAGGAGTGAAGGTGATGCACGGGACTCGTCTATCTGAGACCTGGCAGCAATTCGCACATTCTTGTTCCGCCTCCGTCTCTTTTAAGAAATGGGTCGAGAAAGCCTCTGAATCTGCCAACGCCTCCTGTAGGGCCTCCCGAGTTGACCTGGATAGTCTAAGGAGGTCGTACATGGTGATTCGCGCCGGGATGCTTTTCAGTTGTGCGAGCACGTTGAACCGGAAAGGTTGGCGGCTTGAGCTGGGTGCATCTGGATTGGGAGGGGTTGTGGCGGTTGGCCTCGCGGGAGGCCTTGCCGCATTCTCTACCCTCGTGGGGTATTCTTTGGCGAACTCTTTTCCAGCCCTCGTGGCGAAGATGTTTGTATCTTCTTCGGAGTCGGTAAGGGCGGCCATCGCTGGGCTGTCTCCGTCTGGAATGGCAGAGACAACGTTGCAATGCTTTCGTTTGGCCTCCTTCGGCGGTCGCGTGGTCCATTGCTCGTCGTTGAGGAGGTCTGGGTGGACCCACATTATTTGCCCCGATGGCAGGGTCTGTGGTACCAAGCCCTTCTCCCGCTGGTTGTGAGGATCGTCATTGGTGACCCTCAGAACCGCTTTGGGGATGGGAATCACCCCCGCTGGAGCATGAACTTCTGGGAGATCTGTTCCAAAGCTCAAGGTGATCATGTTCGTGGTCACCTGCTTTTGAACCTTCTCTTTCTTCAAGACCCCTGCATCGTAGAGGGCCTGGAGTTTGTCCTTGAGGACGTAACATTTGGTTGTGTGGTGACCAAGGAATCGGTGATAAGCGCAGTAGGTCGGGTCACCGGTTTTGTCTGCCTCCTCAGGCTTCGTAGCCTCAGGCAGCTTGATTCGACCACTCTTGAGCAGAGTATCGAGCGTTGCCACCACCTGGTCCTCTTTGAAGTCATAGTGCCGTGGGGGGCGTTGTTCAAATTGCCTAGGCTTCGGTCTCGGAGCAGCCTTTGGCGTTGGAGCAGAGTCAACAACCATGATCTCCTTTCCTCTTGTTCGAGGGGGATTCTTTGGCGCGGCTGGTTCTGCAGCTCCTTTCTTGGGCTGGGGTTCTTCGGCCTCCAGCCTCTTGATCATGTTTTCTACTTGTTCGCCTTGACGAACAAGTTCTTTCCATGTCCGGGTCTCCACCGCGCCTATTTTGGATAGGATATGGATCGACAGGTTGTTGCGACACATCTCAATCAATGTCGCCTCGGAAACTTGATCCCGACAGTGGACCGATCGGTTCCGGAATCTCTTCACGAAGTCATTGACCGACTCCGACTTTCGTTGTTTTTCAGCGAGGAGAGTGGCCATTGATACTTCGGTGTCGTCGTCGAAGAAGCGGGCTAAAAAGAGCTTTTCGACGTCGGCCCACGCTTTGATGGTGCCGGGTTCCAGCTTGCGGAACCATTCAAAGGCCACCCCCTTGAGGGTGCCTATGAAGAGTCGTGTGAGAATGGCGTCGTTTCCAGTAAGGAATCCGGTTTGTGCCATGAAGTAGTAGACGTGCTGCGAGGGCGAGCCTTTGCCGTCGAACTGTACCAAGCTGATCGGCTTGAACTTTGCTGGGTATGGGACCGTGTCCCATTCGACAGGGTAGGGGCGGACCACCCCCAGCTTGTTCATGTTTTGCTGAAGCTTCAGCGCGTTGAGCTGGTCCTGGAACTCATCGAACCTCTTGTCGCGGGTGCCCTCCCCGGTGTGTGACGTCCCTAGCGACGTCTTGGAAGAATAATCGGATTGTCGATTATCGTCGTCTTCCGTTTCCATCGCCGGGCGGTGAGGAGGTACCCATTCTCTATCCCCCGTCTGCCGAGGTAAGGGGCGTTGGATTCTTTTCTTCTTCTTCTTCTTGTTCAGAAGCTGTTCCATCATCTCCCGCAGAGAGTCGATGGTCGCCTGTTGCTCTTCGAGCTTTTGAGCGACCGTCTGGTCATGGGTAAGATCGGTCATGTGCACCCGTGCCCTCGCGTCCTGACTCGAGTGCGAAGTTTGAGACGTGGCCGCTGCCGAGTGAACCTCGTCCTCGCGGTAGGAGGGAGGGGGTACGGCGGAGTAGTCAACCCCGCTCCTCATCCTTCTGCGACTACGGGTACGCTGGTATATGCCCTCTGGCTGGTGTTGGGCGAACCAAGGATTGAGTCCCAGAATGGACTCTGAATCTGGGGAATCGGAAAATACCGTCTTGCCCTTGTCCGTCATGTTGATTGTGACGGACGAGAGCTCTGGGTCGTCAGTAGCGCGTTTCTTTTGGTGACGTCGCCTCCGATGAGAGGTCCTCTGTTGAGAGGGTTGTCGAGAAATTCTCTCAAACACGGAAGGTTTCGCCGTTCCTACGCATTGGCAGTCGGCGAGCACTGTGTGAATGAGCCTTTCGCAGTGGCACTGGGGGTTCACCTCGTGTATGGTGCGCATGCGAATTAAATATTCTCGTAGATCTTCCGTGGGTGGTTGGTGACAACCCCCAGCATCGGAAGGATCACCTGGGTGAGCACACGAAGGATCTCTGGATGTGCTCTCTGGGGCACAATGGGTGGAATGTCGCGGCGTCGGAGTTAGGCGGTTTCGCCTTGACGGGCGAGTTTTCGCGTTTGGGCGAACTCTAGCGCGTAGGCGAGTTTCAGCCCTTTGTTTAGACGAGCTGGCTCGCGACGCGTCGCCTATCTCCTTGCCTTTGCGCTTATCCGCCAAGATCTCATGGCGAGGCTCGCCAGCCTTCGAGGATTCGCCTTCTTGGATAGGCCCACTCACTTGGGGTGGTTTGTTCGCGTCAGGGATATGACCTGAAAAGCGAAGTCCACCTGAGCGGGTGGTCCCCTCCTTCTCGGTTAGCGCCCCTGATTTGGAGGGCTTTCCGATATTGGGCGAGTCGCCCTCTCGTCTCTTGCTTCCCGGGTCTGTAGGGTGGTTCAGACCGTTGTGTGAAGCGGAGGTTTGGGCTTTCTGCCCGACAAGCGTCTGCTGTCGCCGTTGGCTAGTTCTCCCGGCAGGGGGAAAACTTGCGTGAGCAGCGGCAGGGTGGCTTGTGCCGGAACGAACTGATATCTCTTTCGGGACAGGTGCTACTGAGGGTCGTTTGGCGACCCATTTAGTAGACCCTTCCCCCCTGCTCTCGATATGGGACTTGGCCTCAAGAGCGTTTGGGGTGGATTTCCCTATCGGGACTCCGGTGGAGCCTTCTGGCGCGGGAGCTTTGGCCGTCTGAGGTCGGCTCCCGTGCAGGGCTCTGTGGCGCTTGCGGGACGCTTCGCCACCGGAAGAGGAGGAAGACAAGTACTCTTCGTACTTGGCCTGATCGAACTCGATTTCTAGGGATTCCACTGTCGTCCCAACAACAACCTCGTCGAACTGAGCTACCACCATTTCGTTCGAAGAAACAGCTTCTCCCACTGTGGTCGCCATCTTCTGTAGGTGTAAATTTCTGATTTTCCCGGGAAAAGGGAGGGATTTCGTTTGTATTTATAAGAAAGCTTATTACAAACTAAATCAATCTAATTATAACAGAAGCGGAGGGAATGCCCTCCTTGTTTATATTTGTGGGGACTTTACGGTAGCTACAGGATGCTTCGCCCGGTGCTCGCGCCGGGTCTGCTTCCCTTGGACAGTTCGACCGAGGTTGTTGGAGAGCTTCAGTACTCAGTAGAAGCTCTGGGTGAAGGAGTTCGAATCCTCTAGTTCGCCGGCGATTGGAGCTCGGAGCTTGGGGATTTTCCGATGGGTTGATTGATTCTCCTATCGATCGATGCTTTTTCTCCGATCTGTCGATCTCCACTTAGGTTGCTGTAGGAAGCTCTTTTAAGTGGGAGAGGGACCGTTCGGTTGTCCCTTGAACCATGGGATGTGACCATACACTGTTCAAGGACATCCTATTGTCCCCTGTACAACAAACGGTTGTTTTTTTTGGGGCTACAGGTCGCGTCACGTCGTATAGGAGTGGGAAAGCCCCTCCTCGTACTCGTGACAGCGACTGCCAGGCACTCGAGTGGATCTGGATATCTCATCGAACGCCGGTGGCTCTGACCTTTTGCTTGGAACGCGGTACGCTGCATTTATGTGGACGCAGACGGCTCTGGCAACCGTCCGCTCACTTGTGCGGCGAGGTAATGAGTGACCATCCGGCGGTCCTGAGGTGCTGTACCCTTCCTCCCTTCACCCTATGTCTGAATAGGAGCGGGAGAATGGACGTTGCGTGCCTGAGCAAGCTCTGGGTAGCTTTCGGCGCGTCATGGCTTCGGCCTCCCATTCTGACGGGTGAGGCGACCTGCATTTATGAGTCTACAGGCCGGTTCGGCGCCCGTTTCGTTCGCTTGAATTACGGACTGCCGTCTGACGAACTTGGGGCACTGTGCCTCCTTACCTTGCATCATGGGAGGCAGAGAAGGCTTGTCCCTGGAAACCTGGCTTTCGGCTTACGTAGGCGGACGTGGCTCCCTGCAAGTGGCTTCGGCATACGAGGGCGGATTTGAGTATCTTCCTTGCGGGCGGATTCATGCGATTCGGAGTATGCGGCCAACGTGGGGTAGTCGCGTGCCAGCGAATCCGCTTAGTGGCTTAAGAGGGGGTGGTCCTGTTCTGTGGGCGAATTCGTTTACTTAATCCGTCGCGGTAATTGTTACCGTCTACAAGCATCTTGGCCACTTGTTCCGCGCTTATCATGAACGACTCGCGGGGTTGTCCTTCACTGGACACGGTGTTGTCAGATGCAATTGCCGAGCCGGCATCTGATTCTTCATCTCCCGAAGGTAATCTTGTCCGAACCCTCCCATACGTTGCACGAATGATAGCTCCGGACTGCAGACGAGTTACGTGTCGGGGCACCTCTGGAATCGCCTCGGGATTGTCCTGAGCCGATGTTCCCTTGCTGGTCATATTGGCGGTGACCCTCGGAAATTCTCCATCACCGACCACCGTTCTTCTTTGCCGGAAACGCCTATGCCTTGGTTTTGGCGTTTTGGTACTAAGCCTTTTGAATACTGAAACTCTCTCGGGGACTGCCTTGATGCAGTTGCACTCAGACAGTACCGCCCGAATGAGCTTTGAACAAGGGCACTGAGTTTCCAGCCTTCGAGGACTTCTCTTTCTGGCTTTGCTTGTACCCCCAGCATGATAGTACAGCTCGTCCGTTTGAAAGTCGGAGCAACCTATCGTGTGTTGGCACGATTTCTCAGGTATAACGCAATCATCATCAGATGATAACGTTTCCTTCTGAGAGCGAACTACCTTCTTCGGGCTTTCAAGAGTCACGCGTCTCGATACACGCCTTTGTGGGTGTGAATTCTCAACATGCTCCTGAACTTCAATACGCAGCGTGGTGCGCTTAGTTGCCCTGATTTCCTCGTCATGTTGAGGGTTGCGGCGACCCCCAGCGTGTTGAATCGTTCGGGATTTCTTCATTGGCCCCAAACGTTCCTGGACTGGAGTTTTGCCTCGTTCCTTGGGAAGTGGACCGAGGCGCTCCAAAACTGACTTCTTTCTCCGGGATGATTCTGCGTGACCTCCCGGAGTAGCCATGGGAATTGTCGGCGACTTCGTTTGGTTCGCCGGAGGTTGAACCTGCTTCGAAGGCTGCAAAGGTTGCTCTTTGGCCTGAATCGCCACTTCGGACTTCGGCCTCCAGACTTTGCGGGTTGGTGGCGGCTTCTTTGCCACTTCCTTCTGTAGTTTTCTACGGGCTTCTTCGACTTAAGCCCGTGCCTGCGCTGATAGTGCGCGGAGCTTGCGAATGCGCTCTTCCAATGTCGAACGGTTCCGTTTAACACGGACTCATTCGTTGGTTGGTGGCTTGGAGGAGCTGCCATTCATCAGTCGCTGAGGCTGTTTGCCTCTTGCGTTCTTCAGATCCGTATTATAACGGATCCCGTCAACTGACTCCATTGCCTTTGTGAATTATTTCGCAAGGCGTTGACGTTGCCTTTGGCGGGCTCTCTTCGAGAGAGTCACCACGCCCTCTGTGGTAGAAGTGTTGGCCAGAGCAGATCCGACCTGGTTGGGAATTGGAGGAATCTCACCCGATGCGACTTTGGCATCCAGCGGGGCGAGATCTTCGTTGGTGTTTTCAATATCTTCATACCAACGAGTTTTTCCCTGGAGGAGAACTTCTTGGACTTGCAGGGGGAGGTTGATCCGGACGAGGACGACAAGTACTCCTCGAACTTCTGCTGGTCGAACTCGTATTCAACCTCCTCCACGACCGGGATTGAGATCCGCGGCTGTGACGCTCCGATCTCGGCAGCGAGATCGGCGGCTCCCACTGTGGTCGCCAGATTGTTCGCGGTGAAAATCGAGTCTTTCTTCATTGTTGATTCCATTGCCATCTTAGATAACAGCTTTTTGAGTTACAAAGATCCGGTCTTTTTATAAGATCCGGTTACAATGAAAATCAAAGAAAAATAAAAAAAGATTACAACTTTCTCCTTTTGCCGAACAAATCACGAGCTCCTGTTTTTCGGTCGCTCGCTTGCGTGGGTTGTTTGCCTGCGCCGGGGTTTATCGACCACCGCATGATCTAGATCTGGTCGGATCTACGTAGTACGACGGGTATTATTTCATGAAGGAAATAATAATCGGGGGGGATTATTTCACCAAGGAAATAGTCGCCCAAATCTCGGGATCAAAGACCAAGCTTTGATCCGGAGTACGCCTGCGTAGATCTGAGATCTGGTCCTCTCGAACACCTGCCTTTTTTGACGTTGACGATCGCCGAGCACCAGATCTGGATGAGCAAGTCCTCGAAGTCCCAAAGTTTGGATCTTTTTTAGATCTGAGTCTTGAATCCTGCAGGGCTTCGCCTCTCCAAAATTTCCAACCCTTGAACAAATGAACCAAGCCCTCTATTTATAGCCTCTCTTCACTGTGCCTGCGCACAGGTGGCCGACACGCCTAGCCACCCTGAGGTGGCTAGGCTACCGAGCCACCTCAGGGTGGCTTGGCATTGGCCGAGCCACCTCAAGGTGGCTCGGTTTCGGCCGAGCTCCTCTAGGTGTTTGGGTTTCCGTCGTTTTGTCCGTTTTTCGGTTCTGTGTTTGATTTGTCCGGACTTGATTCGTTGACCTGATTTGGCAGTAAATCCGGATCCTGATTTGGCAGTAAATCCACTTTTGGGTTCGAGTCCGAAACTGATCTCGATTTGATCTTGATTCGTCCGAGTCCGCTCTTGGTTGGATGACTCGTTGGTTCCTCATTCCGTTAACTTGATTCTACACGCGAATGGATTTATTCCGTTGTTTGCGTGTGGTTCGTTAGCCTCGTAGCCTCGTTAACCCGTTTCGTTGCGTATTACTTGGCTTCGGTGTTGTGGACTAACGATCGTGTCTGCATACGTCGCCCGATGGTCGGTTCGTCGAATCGGCGTCGTCGAGCTGTGTTAAGGGACCTATAGGTAGTTTTATACGCCTACAGCCCCAAGTTCCTACCATTGCTTAGGTATATATTGTATTAGCTAACTTCAATTATCGGTAGGGTTGTTTTCAGATGCACTCTCTATGGTTAGGTTTGTTCTCGGCCAATTTTTGTGCATATGTATGCAGTTTTGTGAACCTGATTTTGTTACAATTGATACCAGGTCGGTTTTGTGTGGATGTGGTTGTGTTCAGGTTTGTTCTCGGCCAATTTTTTGTGCATATGTATGCACTTTTTTTCTTACTATGCTGATTCGAACTTGTTTAGCTTTATGTTGTTGGATTTTTGGTTGCTATTTGTGCTCGTCGTCGAGCTCCCATGGTTGTTTGTTCAATTTTCAAAAGAAATGGAGATGGTTGCTTTGGTTGGTATTCTTGAAACCTAGTTGTGTTGTGCTTTTATTCTCGGCTAGTTTTGTGCATCTATTGTTGATGTTATACCATGCTAGAAAAGAAGTTGCAGCTGTACGTAAGAGAATTGATGTGGTTAATCGTGAATTAAAGCCTCTCAAACAAAGTTCCCGCAAGAAGGTTGGAGTTTGTTCGATTAATATAACTCTTGCTTGTTTTCATTGTTAACAAGATTA